>JANJGN010002878.1:10000-56885 GCA_026770705.1 Isurus oxyrinchus
GGAGGGAGTTCCAGGATTTTGTCCCTGTGGTGTAGGTACACCCACAGCGCTGTTAGGGAGGGAGTTCCAGGATTTTGTCCCCCTGTGGTGTAGGTACACCCACAGCGCTGTTAGGGAGGGAGTTCCAGGATTTTGTCCCTGTGGTGTAGGTACACCAACGGTGCTGTTAGGGAGGGAGTTCCAGGATTTTGTCCCTGTGGTGTAGGTACACCCACGGCGCTGTTAGGGAGGGAGTTCCAGGATTTTGTCGCCCTGTGGTGTAGGTACACCCACAGCGCTGTTAGGGAGGGAGTTCCAGGATTTTGTCCCTGTGGTGTAGGTACAACCACGGTGCTGTTAGGGAGGGAGTTCCAGGATTTTGTCCCCCTCTGGTGTAGGTACGCCCACAGCGCTGTTAGGGAGGGAGTTCCAGGATTTTGTCTCCTGTGGTGTAGGTACACCCATGGTGCTGTTAGGGAGGGAGTTCCAGGATTTTGTCCCCTGTGGTGTAGGTACACCCACAGCGCTGTTAGGGAGGGAGTTCCAGGATTTTTTCCCTTGTGTAGTGCAGGTACACCCATTGCGCTGTTAGGGAGGGAGTTCCAGGATTTTGTCCCCTGTGGTGTAGGTACACCCACAGCGCTGTTAGGGAGGGAGTTCCAGGATTTTGTCCCCTATGGTGTAGGTACACCCACGGCGCTGTTAGGGAGGGAGTTCCAGGATTTTGTCCCCTGTGGTGTAGGTACACCCACGGCGCTGTTAGGGAGGGAGTTCCAGGAATTTGTCCCCTGTGGTGTAGGTACACCGACAGTACTGTTAGGGAGGGAGTTCCAGGATTTTGTCCCTGTGGTGTAGGTACACCCACAGCGCTGTTAGGGAGGGAGTTCCAGGATATTGTCCCCCTGTGGTGTAGGTACACCCACAGCGCTGTTAGGGAGGGAGTTCCAGGATTTTGTCCCTGTGGTGTAGGTACACCCACGGCGCTGTTAGGGAGGGAGTTCCAGGATTTTGTCCCCTGTGGTGTAGGTACACCCACAGCGCTGTTAGGGAGGGAGTTCCAGGATTTTGTCCATGTGGTGTAGGTACACCCACAGCGCTGTTAGGGAGGGAGTTCCAGGATTTTGTCCCTGTGGTGTAGGTACATCCACAGCGCTGTTAGGGAGTGAGTTCCAGGATCTTGTCCCTGTGGTGTAGGTACACCCACAGTGCTGTTAGGGAGGGAGTTCCAGGATTTTGTCCCTGTGGTGTAGGTACACCCACAGTGCTGTTAGGGAGGGAGTTCCAGGATTTTGTCCCCTGTGTGCTGTAGGTACACCCACAGCGCTGTTAGGGAGGGAGTTCCAGGATTTTGTCCCCTATGTGGTGTAGGTACACCGACGGCGCTGATAGGGAGGGAGTTCCAGGATTTTGTCCCCTGTGGTGTAGGTACACCCACAGCGCTGTTAGGGAGGGAGTTCCAGGATTTTGTCCCTGTGTGGTGTAGGTAAACCCACAGCGCTGTTAGGGAGGGATTCCAGGATTTTGTCCCTGTGGTGTAGGTACACCCACAGTGCTGTTAGGGAGGAAGTTCCAGGATTTTGTCCCTGTGGGGTAGGTACACCCACAGCGCTGCTAGGGAGGGAGTTCCAGGATTTTGTCCCTGTGGTGTAGGTACACCCACAGCGCTGCTAGGGAGGGAGTTCCAGGATTTTGTCCCTGTGGTGTAGGTACACCCACGGTGCTGTTAGGGAGGGAGTTCCAGGATTTTGTCCCCGTGTGGTGTAGGTACACCCATAGCGCAGTTAGGGAGGGAGTTCCAGGATTTTGTCCCCTGTGTGGTGTAGGTACACCCACAGCGCTGTTAGGGAGGGAGTTCCAGGATTTTGTCCCTGTGGTGTAGGTACACCCACAGTGCTGTTAGGGAGGGAGTTCCAGGATTTTGTCCGCTGTGGTGTAGGTACACCCACAGCGCTGTTAGCGAGGGAGTTCCAGGATTTTGTCCCCTGTGGTGTAGGTACACCCACAGTGCTGTTAGGGAGGGAGTTCCAGGATTTTGTCCCCTGTGGTGTAGTTACAACCACAAAGCTGTTAGGGAGGGAGTTGCAGGCTTTTGTCCCTGTGGTGTAGGTACACACACAGTGCTGTTAGGGAGAGTGTACCAGGATTTTGTCCTCTGTGGTGTAGGTACAACCACAGTGCTGTTAGGGAGGGAGTTCCAGGATTTTGTCCCCTGTGGTGTAGGTACACCCATGGCGCTGTTAGGGAGGGTGTTCCAGGATTTTGTCCCCTGTGATGTAGGTACACCCACAGTGCTGTTAGGGAGGGTGTTCCAGGATTTTGTCCCTGTGGTGTAGGTACACCCACGGCGCTGTTTGGCAGGGAGATCCAGGATTTTGTCCCTGTGGTGTAGGTACACCCACAGCGCTGTTAGGGAGGGAGTTCCAGGATTTTGTCCCTGTGGTGTAGGTACACCCACAGCGCTGTTAGGGAGGGAGTTCCAGGATTTTTTCCCTTGTGTAGTGCAGGTACACCCATTGCGCTGTTAGGGATGGAGTTCCAGGATTTTGTCCCCTATGGTGTAGGTACACCCACGGCGCTGTTAGGGAGGGAGTTCCAGGATTTTGTCCCCTGTGGTGTAGGTACACCCACGGCGCTGTTAGGGAGGGAGTTCCAGGAATTTGTCCCCTGTGGTGTAGGTACACCGACAGTACTGTTAGGGAGGGAGTTCCAGGATTTTGTCCCTGTGGTGTAGGTACACCCACAGCGCTGTTAGGGAGGGAGTTCCAGGATATTGTCCCCCTGTGGTGTAGGTACACCCACAGCGCTGTTAGGGAGGGAGTTCCAGGATTTTGTCCCTGTGGTGTAGGTACACCCACGGCGCTGTTAGGGAGGGAGTTCCAGGATTTTGTCCCCTGTGGTGTAGGTACACCCACAGCGCTGTTAGGGAGGGAGTTCCAGGATTTTGTCCATGTGGTGTAGGTACACCCACAGCGCTGTTAGGGAGGGAGTTCCAGGATTTTGTCCCTGTGGTGTAGGTACATCCACAGCGCTGTTAGGGAGTGAGTTCCAGGATCTTGTCCCTGTGGTGTAGGTACACCCACAGCGCTGTTAGGGAGGGAGTTCCAGGATTTTGTCCCTGTGGTGTAGGTACACCCACAGCGCTGTTAGGGAGGGAGTTCCAGGATTTTGTCCCTGTGGTGTAGGTACACCCACAGTGCTGTTAGGGAGGGAGTTCCAGGATTTTGTCCCCTGTGTGCTGTAGGTACACCCACAGCGCTGTTAGGGAGGGAGTTCCAGGATTTTGTCCCCTGTGTGGTGTAGGTACACCGACGGCGCTGATAGGGAGGGAGTTCCAGGATTTTGTCCCCTGTAGTGTAGGTAAACCCACAGCGCTGTTAGGGAGGGATCCCAGGATTTTGTCCCTGTGGTGTAGGTACACCCACAGTGCTGTTAGGGAGGAAGTTCCAGGATTTTGTCCCTGTGGGGTAGGTACACCCACAGCGCTGCTAGGGAGGGAGTTCCAGGATTTTGTCCCTGTGGTGTAGGTACACCCACAGCGCTGCTAGGGAGGGAGTTCCAGGATTTTGTCCCTGTGGTGTAGGTACACCCACGGTGCTGTTAGGGAGGGAGTTCCAGGATTTTGTCCCCGTGTGGTGTAGTTACACCCACAGCGCTGTTAGGGAGGGAGTTCCAGGATTTTGTCCCCTGTGTGGTGTAGGTACACCCACAGCGCTGTTTGGGAGGGAGTTCCAGGATTTTGTCCCTGTGGTGTAGGTACACCCACAGTGCTGTTAGGGAGGGAGTTCCAGGATTTTGTCCGCTGTGGTGTAGGTACATCCACAGCGCTGTTAGCGAGGGAGTTCCAGGATTTTGTCCCCTGTGGTGTAGGTACACCCACAGTGCTGTTAGGGAGGGAGTTCCAGGATTTTGTCCCCTGTGGTGTAGTTACAACCACAAAGCTGTTAGGGAGGGAGTTGCAGGATTTTGTCCCTGTGGTGTAGGTACACCCGGCGCTGTTAGGGAGGGTGTTCCAGGATTTTGTCCCCTGTGATGTAGGTACACCCACAGTGCTGTTAGGGAGGGTGTTCCAGGATTTTGTCCCTGTGGTGTAGGTACACCCACGGCGCTGTTTGGCAGGGAGATCCAGGATTTTGTCCCTGTGGTGTAGGTACACCCACAGCGCTGTTAGGGAGGGAGTTCCAGGATTTTGTCCCTGTGGTGTAGGTACACCCACAGCGCTGTTAGGGAGGGAGTTCCAGGATTTTTTCCCTTGTGTAGTGCAGGTACACCCATTGCGCTGTTAGGGATGGAGTTCCAGGATTTTGTCCCCTATGGTGTAGGTACACCCACGGCGCTGTTAGGGAGGGAGTTCCAGGATTTTGTCCCCTGTGTGGTGTAGGTACACCCACAGCGCTGTTAGGGAGGGAGTTCCAGGATTTTGTCCCTGTGGTGTAGGTACACCCACAGTGCTGTTAGGGAGGGAGTTCCAGGATTTTGTCCGCTGTGGTGTAGGTACACCCACAGCGCTGTTAGCGAGGGAGTTCCAGGATTTTGTCCCCTGTGGTGTAGGTACACCCACAGTGCTGTTAGGGAGGGAGTTCCAGGATTTTGTCCCCTGTGGTGTAGTTACAACCACAAAGCTGTTAGGGAGGGAGTTGCAGGCTTTTGTCCCTGTGGTGTAGGTACACACACAGTGCTGTTAGGGAGAGTGTACCAGGATTTTGTCCTCTGTGGTGTAGGTACACCCACAGTGCTGTTAGGGAGGGAGTTCCAGGATTTTGTCCCCTGTGGTGTAGGTACACCAACAGCGCTGTTAGGGAGGGAGATCCAGGATTCTGTCCCCCTGTGGTGCAGGTACACCCACAGCGCTGTTAGGGAGGGAGTTCCAGGATTTTGTCCCTGTGGTGTAGGTACACCCATGGCGCTGTTAGGGAGGGTGTTCCAGGATTTTGTCCCCTGTGATGTAGGTACACCCACAGTGCTGTTAGGGAGGGTGTTCCAGGATTTTGTCCCTGTGGTGTAGGTACACCCACGGCGCTGTTTGGCAGGGAGATCCAGGATTTTGTCCCTGTGGTGTAGGTACACCCACAGCGCTGTTAGGGAGGGAGTTCCAGGATTTTGTCCCTGTGGTGTAGGTACACCCACAGCGCTGTTAGGGAGGGAGTTCCAGGATTTTTTCCCTTGTGTAGTGCAGGTACACCCATTGCGCTGTTAGGGATGGAGTTCCAGGATTTTGTCCCCTATGGTGTAGGTACACCCACGGCGCTGTTAGGGAGGGAGTTCCAGGATTTTGTCCCTGTGGTGTAGGTACACCCACGGCGCTGTTAGGGAGGGAGTTCCAGGAATTTGTCCCCTGTGGTGTAGGTACACCGACAGTACTGTTAGGGAGGGAGTTCCAGGATTTTGTCCCTGTGGTGTAGGTACACCCACAGTGCTGTTAGGGAGGGAGTTCCAGGATTTTGTCCCCTGTGTGCTGTAGGTACACCCACAGCGCTGTTAGGGAGGGAGTTCCAGGATTTTGTCCCTGTGGTGTAGGTACACCCACGGCGCTGTTAGGGAGGGAGTTCCAGGATTTTGTCCCCTGTGGTGTAGGTACACCCACAGCGCTGTTAGGGAGGGAGTTCCAGGATTTTGTCCATGTGGTGTAGGTACACCCACAGCGCTGTTAGGGAGGGAGTTCCAGGATTTTGTCCCTGTGGTGTAGGTACATCCACAGCGCTGTTAGGGAGTGAGTTCCAGGATCTTGTCCCTGTGGTGTAGGTACACCCACAGCGCTGTTAGGGAGGGAGTTCCAGGATTTTGTCCCTGTGGTGTAGGTACACCCACAGCGCTGTTAGGGAGGGAGTTCCAGGATTTTGTCCCTGTGGTGTAGGTACACCCACAGTGCTGTTAGGGAGGGAGTTCCAGGATTTTGTCCCCTGTGTGCTGTAGGTACACCCACAGCGCTGTTAGGGAGGGAGTTCCAGGATTTTGTCCCCTGTGTGGTGTAGGTACACCGACGGCGCTGATAGGGAGGGAGTTCCAGGATTTTGTCCCCTGTAGTGTAGGTAAACCCACAGCGCTGTTAGGGAGGGATTCCAGGATTTTGTCTCCCTGTGGTGTAGGTACACCCACAGCGCTGTTAGGGAGGCAGTTCCAGGATTTTGTCCCCCTGTGGTGTAGGTACACCCACAGTGCTGTTAGGGAGGAAGTTCCAGGATTTTGTCCCTGTGGGGTAGGTACACCCACAGCGCTGCTAGGGAGGGAGTTCCAGGATTTTGTCCCTGTGGTGTAGGTACACCCACAGCGCTGCTAGGGAGGGAGTTCCAGGATTTTGTCCCTGTGGTGTAGGTACACCCACGGTGCTGTTAGGGAGGGAGTTCCAGGATTTTGTCCCCGTGTGGTGTAGGTACACCCACAGCGCTGTTAGGGAGGGAGTTCCAGGATTTTGTCCCCTGTGTGGTGTAGGTACACCCACAGCGCTGTTTGGGAGGGAGTTCCAGGATTTTGTCCCTGTGGTGTAGGTACACCCACAGTGCTGTTAGGGAGGGAGTTCCAGGATTTTGTCCGCTGTGGTGTAGGTACATCCACAGCGCTGTTAGGGAGGGAGTTCCAGGATTTTGTCCCTGTGGTGTAGGTACACCCACAGTGCTGTTAGGGAGGGAGTTCCAGGATTTTGTCCGCTGTGGTGTAGGTACACCCACAGCGCTGTTAGCGAGGGAGTTCCAGGATTTTGTCCCCTGTGGTGTAGGTACACCCACAGTGCTGTTAGGGAGGGAGTTCCAGGATTTTGTCCCCTGTGGTGTAGTTACAACCACAAAGCTGTTAGGGAGGGAGTTGCAGGCTTTTGTCCCTGTGGTGTAGGTACACACACAGTGCTGTTAGGGAGAGTGTACCAGGATTTTGTCCTCTGTGGTGTAGGTACACCCACAGTGCTGTTAGGGAGGGAGTTCCAGGATTTTGTCCCCTGTGGTGTAGGTACACCAACAGCGCTGTTAGGGAGGGAGATCCAGGATTCTGTCCCCCTGTGGTGTAGGTACACCCACAGCGCTGTTAGGGAGGGAGTTCCAGGATTTTGTCCCTGTGGTGTAGGTACACCCATGGCGCTGTTAGGGAGGGTGTTCCAGGATTTTGTCCCCTGTGATGTAGGTACACCCACAGTGCTGTTAGGGAGGGTGTTCCAGGATTTTGTCCCTGTGGTGTAGGTACACCCACGGCGCTGTTTGGCAGGGAGATCCAGGATTTTGTCCCTGTGGTGTAGGTACACCCACAGCGCTGTTAGGGAGGGAGTTCCAGGATTTTGTCCCTGTGGTGTAGGTACACCCACAGCGCTGTTAGGGAGGGAGTTCCAGGATTTTTTCCCTTGTGTAGTGCAGGTACACCCATTGCGCTGTTAGGGATGGAGTTCCAGGATTTTGTCCCCTATGGTGTAGGTACACCCACGGCGCTGTTAGGGAGGGAGTTCCAGGATTTTGTCCCCTGTGGTGTAGGTACACCCACGGCGCTGTTAGGGAGGGAGTTCCAGGAATTTGTCCCCTGTGGTGTAGGTACACCGACAGTACTGTTAGGGAGGGAGTTCCAGGATTTTGTCCCTGTGGTGTAGGTACACCCACAGCGCTGTTAGGGAGGGAGTTCCAGGATATTGTCCCCCTGTGGTGTAGGTACACCCACAGCGCTGTTAGGGAGGGAGTTCCAGGATTTTGTCCCTGTGGTGTAGGTACACCCACGGCGCTGTTAGGGAGGGAGTTCCAGGATTTTGTCCCCTGTGGTGTAGGTACACCCACAGCGCTGTTAGGGAGGGAGTTCCAGGATTTTGTCCATGTGGTGTAGGTACACCCACAGCGCTGTTAGGGAGGGAGTTCCAGGATTTTGTCCCTGTGGTGTAGGTACATCCACAGCGCTGTTAGGGAGTGAGTTCCAGGATCTTGTCCCTGTGGTGTAGGTACACCCACAGCGCTGTTAGGGAGGGAGTTCCAGGATTTTGTCCCTGTGGTGTAGGTACACCCACAGCGCTGTTAGGGAGGGAGTTCCAGGATTTTGTCCCTGTGGTGTAGGTACACCCACAGTGCTGTTAGGGAGGGAGTTCCAGGATTTTGTCCCCTGTGTGCTGTAGGTACACCCACAGCGCTGTTAGGGAGGGAGTTCCAGGATTTTGTCCCCTGTGTGGTGTAGGTACACCGACGGCGCTGATAGGGAGGGAGTTCCAGGATTTTGTCCCCTGTAGTGTAGGTAAACCCACAGCGCTGTTAGGGAGGGATCCCAGGATTTTGTCCCTGTGGTGTAGGTACACCCACAGTGCTGTTAGGGAGGAAGTTCCAGGATTTTGTCCCTGTGGGGTAGGTACACCCACAGCGCTGCTAGGGAGGGAGTTCCAGGATTTTGTCCCTGTGGTGTAGGTACACCCACAGCGCTGCTAGGGAGGGAGTTCCAGGATTTTGTCCCTGTGGTGTAGGTACACCCACGGTGCTGTTAGGGAGGGAGTTCCAGGATTTTGTCCCCGTGTGGTGTAGGTACACCCACAGCGCTGTTAGGGAGGGAGTTCCAGGATTTTGTCCCCTGTGTGGTGTAGGTACACCCACAGCGCTGTTTGGGAGGGAGTTCCAGGATTTTGTCCCTGTGGTGTAGGTACACCCACAGTGCTGTTAGGGAGGGAGTTCCAGGATTTTGTCCGCTGTGGTGTAGGTACATCCACAGCGCTGTTAGCGAGGGAGTTCCAGGATTTTGTCCCCTGTGGTGTAGGTACACCCACAGTGCTGTTAGGGAGGGAGTTCCAGGATTTTGTCCCCTGTGGTGTAGTTACAACCACAAAGCTGTTAGGGAGGGAGTTGCAGGATTTTGTCCCTGTGGTGTAGGTACACCCGGCGCTGTTAGGGAGGGTGTTCCAGGATTTTGTCCCCTGTGATGTAGGTACACCCACAGTGCTGTTAGGGAGGGTGTTCCAGGATTTTGTCCCTGTGGTGTAGGTACACCCACGGCGCTGTTTGGCAGGGAGATCCAGGATTTTGTCCCTGTGGTGTAGGTACACCCACAGCGCTGTTAGGGAGGGAGTTCCAGGATTTTGTCCCTGTGGTGTAGGTACACCCACAGCGCTGTTAGGGAGGGAGTTCCAGGATTTTTTCCCTTGTGTAGTGCAGGTACACCCATTGCGCTGTTAGGGATGGAGTTCCAGGATTTTGTCCCCTATGGTGTAGGTACACCCACGGCGCTGTTAGGGAGGGAGTTCCAGGATTTTGTCCCCTGTGTGGTGTAGGTACACCCACAGCGCTGTTAGGGAGGGAGTTCCAGGATTTTGTCCCTGTGGTGTAGGTACACCCACAGTGCTGTTAGGGAGGGAGTTCCAGGATTTTGTCCGCTGTGGTGTAGGTACACCCACAGCGCTGTTAGCGAGGGAGTTCCAGGATTTTGTCCCCTGTGGTGTAGGTACACCCACAGTGCTGTTAGGGAGGGAGTTCCAGGATTTTGTCCCCTGTGGTGTAGTTACAACCACAAAGCTGTTAGGGAGGGAGTTGCAGGCTTTTGTCCCTGTGGTGTAGGTACACACACAGTGCTGTTAGGGAGAGTGTACCAGGATTTTGTCCTCTGTGGTGTAGGTACACCCACAGTGCTGTTAGGGAGGGAGTTCCAGGATTTTGTCCCCTGTGGTGTAGGTACACCAACAGCGCTGTTAGGGAGGGAGATCCAGGATTCTGTCCCCCTGTGGTGCAGGTACACCCACAGCGCTGTTAGGGAGGGAGTTCCAGGATTTTGTCCCTGTGGTGTAGGTACACCCATGGCGCTGTTAGGGAGGGTGTTCCAGGATTTTGTCCCCTGTGATGTAGGTACACCCACAGTGCTGTTAGGGAGGGTGTTCCAGGATTTTGTCCCTGTGGTGTAGGTACACCCACGGCGCTGTTTGGCAGGGAGATCCAGGATTTTGTCCCTGTGGTGTAGGTACACCCACAGCGCTGTTAGGGAGGGAGTTCCAGGATTTTGTCCCTGTGGTGTAGGTACACCCACAGCGCTGTTAGGGAGGGAGTTCCAGGATTTTTTCCCTTGTGTAGTGCAGGTACACCCATTGCGCTGTTAGGGATGGAGTTCCAGGATTTTGTCCCCTATGGTGTAGGTACACCCACGGCGCTGTTAGGGAGGGAGTTCCAGGATTTTGTCCCTGTGGTGTAGGTACACCCACGGCGCTGTTAGGGAGGGAGTTCCAGGAATTTGTCCCCTGTGGTGTAGGTACACCGACAGTACTGTTAGGGAGGGAGTTCCAGGATTTTGTCCCTGTGGTGTAGGTACACCCACAGCGCTGTTAGGGAGGGAGTTCCAGGATATTGTCCCCCTGTGGTGTAGGTACACCCACAGCGCTGTTAGGGAGGGAGTTCCAGGATTTTGTCCCTGTGGTGTAGGTACACCCACGGCGCTGTTAGGGAGGGAGTTCCAGGATTTTGTCCCCTGTGGTGTAGGTACACCCACAGCGCTGTTAGGGAGGGAGTTCCAGGATTTTGTCCATGTGGTGTAGGTACACCCACAGCGCTGTTAGGGAGGGAGTTCCAGGATTTTGTCCCTGTGGTGTAGGTACATCCACAGCGCTGTTAGGGAGTGAGTTCCAGGATCTTGTCCCTGTGGTGTAGGTACACCCACAGCGCTGTTAGGGAGGGAGTTCCAGGATTTTGTCCCTGTGGTGTAGGTACACCCACAGCGCTGTTAGGGAGGGAGTTCCAGGATTTTGTCCCTGTGGTGTAGGTACACCCACAGTGCTGTTAGGGAGGGAGTTCCAGGATTTTGTCCCCTGTGTGCTGTAGGTACACCCACAGCGCTGTTAGGGAGGGAGTTCCAGGATTTTGTCCCCTGTGTGGTGTAGGTACACCGACGGCGCTGATAGGGAGGGAGTTCCAGGATTTTGTCCCCTGTAGTGTAGGTAAACCCACAGCGCTGTTAGGGAGGGATTCCAGGATTTTGTCTCCCTGTGGTGTAGGTACACCCACAGCGCTGTTAGGGAGGCAGTTCCAGGATTTTGTCCCCCTGTGGTGTAGGTACACCCACAGTGCTGTTAGGGAGGAAGTTCCAGGATTTTGTCCCTGTGGGGTAGGTACACCCACAGCGCTGCTAGGGAGGGAGTTCCAGGATTTTGTCCCTGTGGTGTAGGTACACCCACAGCGCTGCTAGGGAGGGAGTTCCAGGATTTTGTCCCTGTGGTGTAGGTACACCCACGGTGCTGTTAGGGAGGGAGTTCCAGGATTTTGTCCCCGTGTGGTGTAGGTACACCCACAGCGCTGTTAGGGAGGGAGTTCCAGGATTTTGTCCCCTGTGTGGTGTAGGTACACCCACAGCGCTGTTTGGGAGGGAGTTCCAGGATTTTGTCCCTGTGGTGTAGGTACACCCACAGTGCTGTTAGGGAGGGAGTTCCAGGATTTTGTCCGCTGTGGTGTAGGTACATCCACAGCGCTGTTAGCGAGGGAGTTCCAGGATTTTGTCCCCTGTGGTGTAGGTACACCCATAGTGCTGTTAGGGAGGGAGTTCCAGGATTTTGTCCCCTGTGGTGTAGTTACAACCACAAAGCTGTTAGGGAGGGAGTTGCAGGATTTTGTCCCTGTGGTGTAGGTACACCCGGCGCTGTTAGGGAGGGTGTTCCAGGATTTTGTCCCCTGTGATGTAGGTACACCCACAGTGCTGTTAGGGAGGGTGTTCCAGGATTTTGTCCCTGTGGTGTAGGTACACCCACGGCGCTGTTTGGCAGGGAGATCCAGGATTTTGTCCCTGTGGTGTAGGTACACCCACAGCGCTGTTAGGGAGGGAGTTCCAGGATTTTGTCCCTGTGGTGTAGGTACACCCACAGCGCTGTTAGGGAGGGAGTTCCAGGATTTTTTCCCTTGTGTAGTGCAGGTACACCCATTGCGCTGTTAGGGATGGAGTTCCAGGATTTTGTCCCCTATGGTGTAGGTACACCCACGGCGCTGTTAGGGAGGGAGTTCCAGGATTTTGTCCCCTGTGGTGTAGGTACACCCACGGCGCTGTTAGGGAGGGAGTTCCAGGAATTTGTCCCCTGTGGTGTAGGTACACCGACAGTACTGTTAGGGAGGGAGTTCCAGGATTTTGTCCCTGTGGTGTAGGTACACCCACAGCGCTGTTAGGGAGGGAGTTCCAGGATATTGTCCCCCTGTGGTGTAGGTACACCCACAGCGCTGTTAGGGAGGGAGTTCCAGGATTTTGTCCATGTGGTGTAGGTACACACACAGCGCTGTTAGGGAGGGAGTTCCAGGATTTTGTCCCTGTGGTGTAGGTACATCCACAGCGCTGTTAGGGAGTGAGTTCCAGGATCTTGTCCCTGTGGTGTAGGTACACCCACAGCGCTGTTAGGGAGGGAGTTCCAGGATTTTGTCCCTGTGGTGTAGGTACACCCACAGTGCTGTTAGGGAGGGAGTTCCAGGATTTTGTCCCCTGTGTGCTGTAGGTACACCCACAGCGCTGTTAGGGAGGGAGTTCCAGGATTTTGTCCCCTGTGTGGTGTAGGTACACCGACGGCGCTGATAGGGAGGGAGTTCCAGGATTTTGTCCCCTGTAGTGTAGGTAAACCCACAGCGCTGTTAGGGAGGGATTCCAGGATTTTGTCTCCTGTGGTGTAGGTACACCCATGGTGCTGTTAGGGAGGGAGTTCCAGGATTTTGTCCCCTGTGGTGTAGGTACACCCACAGCGCTGTTAGGGAGGGAGTTCCAGGATTTTGTCCCTGTGGTGTAGGTACACCCACAGCGCTGTTAGGGAGGGAGTTCCAGGATTTTTTCCCTTGTGTAGTGCAGGTACACCCATTGCGCTGTTAGGGATGGAGTTCCAGGATTTTGTCCCCTATGGTGTAGGTACACCCACGGCGCTGTAAGGGAGGGAGTTCCAGGATTTTGTCCCCTGTGGTGTAGGTACACCCACGGCGCTGTTAGGGAGGGAGTTCCAGGAATTTGTCCCCTGTGGTGTAGGTACACCGACAGTACTGTTAGGGAGGGAGTTCCAGGATTTTGTCCCTGTGGTGTAGGTACACCCACAGCGCTGTTAGGGAGGGAGTTCCAGGATATTGTCCCCCTGTGGTGTAGGTACACCCACAGCGCTGTTAGGGAGGGAGTTCCAGGATTTTGTCCCTGTGGTGTAGGTACACCCACGGCGCTGTTAGGGAGGGAGTTCCAGGATTTTGTCCCCTGTGGTGTAGGTACACCCACAGCGCTGTTAGGGAGGGAGTTCCAGGATGTTGTCCATGTGGTGTAGGTACACCCACAGCGCTGTTAGGGAGGGAGTTCCAGGATTTTGTCCCTGTGGTGTAGGTACATCCACAGCGCTGTTAGGGAGTGAGTTCCAGGATCTTGTCCCTGTGGTGTAGGTACACCCACAGCGCTGTTAGGGAGGGAGTTCCAGGATTTTGTCCCTGTGGTGTAGGTACACCCACAGTGCTGTTAGGGAGGGAGTTCCAGGATTTTGTCCCCTGTGTGCTGTAGGTACACCCACAGCGCTGTTAGGGAGGGAGTTCCAGGATTTTGTCCCCTGTGTGGTGTAGGTACACCGACGGCGCTGATAGGGAGGGAGTTCCAGGATTTTGTCCCCTGTGGTGTAGGTACACCCACAGCGCTGTTAGGGAGGGAGTTCCAGGATTTTGTCCCTGTGTGGTGTAGGTAAACCCACAGCGCTGTTAGGGAGGGATTCCAGGATTTTGTCCCTGTGGTGTAGGTACACCCACAGTGCTGTTAGGGAGGAAGTTCCAGGATTTTGTCCCTGTGGGGTAGGTACACCCACAGCGCTGCTAGGGAGGGAGTTCCAGGATTTTGTCCCTGTGGTGTAGGTACACCCACAGCGCTGCTAGGGAGGGAGTTCCAGGATTTTGTCCCTGTGGTGTAGGTACACCCACGGTGCTGTTAGGGAGGGAGTTCCAGGATTTTGTCCCCGTGTGGTGTAGGTACACCCATAGCGCAGTTAGGGAGGGAGTTCCAGGATTTTGTCCCCTGTGTGGTGTAGGTACACCCACAGCGCTGTTAGGGAGGGAGTTCCAGGATTTTGTCCCTGTGGTGTAGGTACACCCACAGTGCTGTTAGGGAGGGAGTTCCAGGATTTTGTCCGCTGTGGTGTAGGTACACCCACAGCGCTGTTAGCGAGGGAGTTCCAGGATTTTGTCCCCTGTGGTGTAGGTACACCCACAGTGCTGTTAGGGAGGGAGTTCCAGGATTTTGTCCCCTGTGGTGTAGTTACAACCACAAAGCTGTTAGGGAGGGAGTTGCAGGCTTTTGTCCCTGTGGTGTAGGTACACACACAGTGCTGTTAGGGAGAGTGTACCAGGATTTTGTCCTCTGTGGTGTAGGTACACCCACAGTGCTGTTAGGGAGGGAGTTCCAGGATTTTGTCCCCTGTGGTGTAGGTACACCAACAGCGCTGTTAGGGAGGGAGATCCAGGATTCTGTCCCCCTGTGGTGTAGGTACACCCACAGCGCTGTTAGGGAGGGAGTTCCAGGATTTTGTCCCTGTGGTGTAGGTACACCCATGGCGCTGTTAGGGAGGGTGTTCCAGGATTTTGTCCCCTGTGATGTAGGTACACCCACAGTGCTGTTAGGGAGGGTGTTCCAGGATTTTGTCCCTGTGGTGTAGGTACACCCACGGCGCTGTTTGGCAGGGAGATCCAGGATTTTGTCCCTGTGGTGTAGGTACACCCACAGCGCTGTTAGGGAGGGAGTTCCAGGATTTTGTCCCTGTGGTGTAGGTACACCCACAGCGCTGTTAGGGAGGGAGTTCCAGGATTTTTTCCCTTGTGTAGTGCAGGTACACCCATTGCGCTGTTAGGGATGGAGTTCCAGGATTTTGTCCCCTATGGTGTAGGTACACCCACGGCGCTGTTAGGGAGGGAGTTCCAGGATTTTGTCCCCTGTGGTGTAGGTACACCCACGGCGCTGTTAGGGAGGGAGTTCCAGGAATTTGTCCCCTGTGGTGTAGGTACACCGACAGTACTGTTAGGGAGGGAGTTCCAGGATTTTGTCCCTGTGGTGTAGGTACACCCACAGCGCTGTTAGGGAGGGAGTTCCAGGATATTGTCCCCCTGTGGTGTAGGTACACCCACAGCGCTGTTAGGGAGGGAGTTCCAGGATTTTGTCCCTGTGGTGTAGGTACACCCACGGCGCTGTTAGGGAGGGAGTTCCAGGATTTTGTCCCCTGTGGTGTAGGTACACCCACAGCGCTGTTAGGGAGGGAGTTCCAGGATTTTGTCCATGTGGTGTAGGTACACCCACAGCGCTGTTAGGGAGGGAGTTCCAGGATTTTGTCCCTGTGGTGTAGGTACATCCACAGCGCTGTTAGGGAGTGAGTTCCAGGATCTTGTCCCTGTGGTGTAGGTACACCCACAGCGCTGTTAGGGAGGGAGTTCCAGGATTTTGTCCCTGTGGTGTAGGTACACCCACAGCGCTGTTAGGGAGGGAGTTCCAGGATTTTGTCCCTGTGGTGTAGGTACACCCACAGTGCTGTTAGGGAGGGAGTTCCAGGATTTTGTCCCCTGTGTGCTGTAGGTACACCCACAGCGCTGTTAGGGAGGGAGTTCCAGGATTTTGTCCCCTGTGTGGTGTAGGTACACCGACGGCGCTGATAGGGAGGGAGTTCCAGGATTTTGTCCCCTGTAGTGTAGGTAAACCCACAGCGCTGTTAGGGAGGGATCCCAGGATTTTGTCCCTGTGGTGTAGGTACACCCACAGTGCTGTTAGGGAGGAAGTTCCAGGATTTTGTCCCTGTGGGGTAGGTACACCCACAGCGCTGCTAGGGAGGGAGTTCCAGGATTTTGTCCCTGTGGTGTAGGTACACCCACAGCGCTGCTAGGGAGGGAGTTCCAGGATTTTGTCCCTGTGGTGTAGGTACACCCACGGTGCTGTTAGGGAGGGAGTTCCAGGATTTTGTCCCCGTGTGGTGTAGGTACACCCACAGCGCTGTTAGGGAGGGAGTTCCAGGATTTTGTCCCCTGTGTGGTGTAGGTACACCCACAGCGCTGTTTGGGAGGGAGTTCCAGGATTTTGTCCCTGTGGTGTAGGTACACCCACAGTGCTGTTAGGGAGGGAGTTCCAGGATTTTGTCCGCTGTGGTGTAGGTACATCCACAGCGCTGTTAGCGAGGGAGTTCCAGGATTTTGTCCCCTGTGGTGTAGGTACACCCACAGTGCTGTTAGGGAGGGAGTTCCAGGATTTTGTCCCCTGTGGTGTAGTTACAACCACAAAGCTGTTAGGGAGGGAGTTGCAGGATTTTGTCCCTGTGGTGTAGGTACACCCGGCGCTGTTAGGGAGGGTGTTCCAGGATTTTGTCCCCTGTGATGTAGGTACACCCACAGTGCTGTTAGGGAGGGTGTTCCAGGATTTTGTCCCTGTGGTGTAGGTACACCCACGGCGCTGTTTGGCAGGGAGATCCAGGATTTTGTCCCTGTGGTGTAGGTACACCCACAGCGCTGTTAGGGAGGGAGTTCCAGGATTTTGTCCCTGTGGTGTAGGTACACCCACAGCGCTGTTAGGGAGGGAGTTCCAGGATTTTGTCCCTGTGGTGTAGGTACACCCATGGCGCTGTTAGGGAGGGTGTTCCAGGATTTTGTCCCCTGTGATGTAGGTACACCCACAGTGCTGTTAGGGAGGGTGTTCCAGGATTTTGTCCCTGTGGTGTAGGTACACCCACGGCGCTGTTTGGCAGGGAGATCCAGGATTTTGTCCCTGTGGTGTAGGTACACCCACAGCGCTGTTAGGGAGGGAGTTCCAGGATTTTGTCCCTGTGGTGTAGGTACACCCACAGCGCTGTTAGGGAGGGAGTTCCAGGATTTTTTCCCTTGTGTAGTGCAGGTACACCCATTGCGCTGTTAGGGATGGAGTTCCAGGATTTTGTCCCCTATGGTGTAGGTACACCCACGGCGCTGTTAGGGAGGGAGTTCCAGGATTTTGTCCCCTGTGGTGTAGGTACACCCACGGCGCTGTTAGGGAGGGAGTTCCAGGAATTTGTCCCCTGTGGTGTAGGTACACCGACAGTACTGTTAGGGAGGGAGTTCCAGGATTTTGTCCCTGTGGTGTAGGTACACCCACAGCGCTGTTAGGGAGGGAGTTCCAGGATATTGTCCCCCTGTGGTGTAGGTACACCCACAGCGCTGTTAGGGAGGGAGTTCCAGGATTTTGTCCCTGTGGTGTAGGTACACCCACGGCGCTGTTAGGGAGGGAGTTCCAGGATTTTGTCCCCTGTGGTGTAGGTACACCCACAGCGCTGTTAGGGAGGGAGTTCCAGGATTTTGTCCATGTGGTGTAGGTACACCCACAGCGCTGTTAGGGAGGGAGTTCCAGGATTTTGTCCCTGTGGTGTAGGTACATCCACAGCGCTGTTAGGGAGTGAGTTCCAGGATCTTGTCCCTGTGGTGTAGGTACACCCACAGCGCTGTTAGGGAGGGAGTTCCAGGATTTTGTCCCTGTGGTGTAGGTACACCCACAGCGCTGTTAGGGAGGGAGTTCCAGGATTTTGTCCCTGTGGTGTAGGTACACCCACAGTGCTGTTAGGGAGGGAGTTCCAGGATTTTGTCCCCTGTGTGCTGTAGGTACACCCACAGCGCTGTTAGGGAGGGAGTTCCAGGATTTTGTCCCCTGTGTGGTGTAGGTACACCGACGGCGCTGATAGGGAGGGAGTTCCAGGATTTTGTCCCCTGTAGTGTAGGTAAACCCACAGCGCTGTTAGGGAGGGATCCCAGGATTTTGTCCCTGTGGTGTAGGTACACCCACAGTGCTGTTAGGGAGGAATTTCCAGGATTTTGTCCCTGTGGGGTAGGTACACCCACAGCGCTGCTAGGGAGGGAGTTCCAGGATTTTGTCCCTGTGGTGTAGGTACACCCACAGCGCTGCTAGGGAGGGAGTTCCAGGATTTTGTCCCTGTGGTGTAGGTACACCCACGGTGCTGTTAGGGAGGGAGTTCCAGGATTTTGTCCCCGTGTGGTGTAGGTACACCCACAGCGCTGTTAGGGAGGGAGTTCCAGGATTTTGTCCCCTGTGTGGTGTAGGTACACCCACAGCGCTGTTTGGGAGGGAGTTCCAGGATTTTGTCCCTGTGGTGTAGGTACACCCACAGTGCTGTTAGGGAGGGAGTTCCAGGATTTTGTCCGCTGTGGTGTAGGTACATCCACAGCGCTGTTAGCGAGGGAGTTCCAGGATTTTGTCCCCTGTGGTGTAGGTACACCCACAGTGCTGTTAGGGAGGGAGTTCCAGGATTTTGTCCCCTGTGGTGTAGTTACAACCACAAAGCTGTTAGGGAGGGAGTTGCAGGATTTTGTCCCTGTGGTGTAGGTACACCAGGCGCTGTTAGGGAGGGTGTTCCAGGATTTTGTCCCCTGTGATGTAGGTACACCCACAGTGCTGTTAGGGAGGGTGTTCCAGGATTTTGTCCCTGTGGTGTAGGTACACCCACGGCGCTGTTTGGCAGGGAGATCCAGGATTTTGTCCCTGTGGTGTAGGTACACCCACAGCGCTGTTAGGGAGGGAGTTCCAGGATTTTGTCCCTGTGGTGTAGGTACACCCACAGCGCTGTTAGGGAGGGAGTTCCAGGATTTTTTCCCTTGTGTAGTGCAGGTACACCCATTGCGCTGTTAGGGATGGAGTTCCAGGATTTTGTCCCCTATGGTGTAGGTACACCCACGGCGCTGTTAGGGAGGGAGTTCCAGGATTTTGTCCCCTGTGTGGTGTAGGTACACCCACAGCGCTGTTAGGGAGGGAGTTCCAGGATTTTGTCCCTGTGGTGTAGGTACACCCACAGTGCTGTTAGGGAGGGAGTTCCAGGATTTTGTCCGCTGTGGTGTAGGTACACCCACAGCGCTGTTAGCGAGGGAGTTCCAGGATTTTGTCCCCTGTGGTGTAGGTACACCCACAGTGCTGTTAGGGAGGGAGTTCCAGGATTTTGTCCCCTGTGGTGTAGTTACAACCACAAAGCTGTTAGGGAGGGAGTTGCAGGCTTTTGTCCCTGTGGTGTAGGTACACACACAGTGCTGTTAGGGAGAGTGTACCAGGATTTTGTCCTCTGTGGTGTAGGTACACCCACAGTGCTGTTAGGGAGGGAGTTCCAGGATTTTGTCCCCTGTGGTGTAGGTACACTAACAGCGCTGTTAGGGAGGGAGATCCAGGATTCTGTCCCCCTGTGGTGCAGGTACACCCACAGCGCTGTTAGGGAGGGAGTTCCAGGATTTTGTCCCTGTGGTGTAGGTACACCCATGGCGCTGTTAGGGAGGGTGTTCCAGGATTTTGTCCCCTGTGATGTAGGTACACCCACAGTGCTGTTAGGGAGGGTGTTCCAGGATTTTGTCCCTGTGGTGTAGGTACACCCACGGCGCTGTTTGGCAGGGAGATCCAGGATTTTGTCCCTGTGGTGTAGGTACACCCACAGCGCTGTTAGGGAGGGAGTTCCAGGATTTTGTCCCTGTGGTGTAGGTACACCCACAGCGCTGTTAGGGAGGGAGTTCCAGGATTTTTTCCCTTGTGTAGTGCAGGTACACCCATTGCGCTGTTAGGGATGGAGTTCCAGGATTTTGTCCCCTATGGTGTAGGTACACCCACGGCGCTGTTAGGGAGGGAGTTCCAGGATTTTGTCCCTGTGGTGTAGGTACACCCACGGCGCTGTTAGGGAGGGAGTTCCAGGAATTTGTCCCCTGTGGTGTAGGTACACCGACAGTACTGTTAGGGAGGGAGTTCCAGGATTTTGTCCCTGTGGTGTAGGTACACCCACAGCGCTGTTAGGGAGGGAGTTCCAGGATATTGTCCCCCTGTGGTGTAGGTACACCCACAGCGCTGTTAGGGAGGGAGTTCCAGGATTTTGTCCCTGTGGTGTAGGTACACCCACGGCGCTGTTAGGGAGGGAGTTCCAGGATTTTGTCCCCTGTGGTGTAGGTACACCCACAGCGCTGTTAGGGAGGGAGTTCCAGGATTTTGTCCATGTGGTGTAGGTACACCCACAGCGCTGTTAGGGAGGGAGTTCCAGGATTTTGTCCCTGTGGTGTAGGTACATCCACAGCGCTGTTAGGGAGTGAGTTCCAGGATCTTGTCCCTGTGGTGTAGGTACACCCACAGCGCTGTTAGGGAGGGAGTTCCAGGATTTTGTCCCTGTGGTGTAGGTACACCCACAGCGCTGTTAGGGAGGGAGTTCCAGGATTTTGTCCCTGTGGTGTAGGTACACCCACAGTGCTGTTAGGGAGGGAGTTCCAGGATTTTGTCCCCTGTGTGCTGTAGGTACACCCACAGCGCTGTTAGGGAGGGAGTTCCAGGATTTTGTCCCCTGTGTGGTGTAGGTACACCGACGGCGCTGATAGGGAGGGAGTTCCAGGATTTTGTCCCCTGTAGTGTAGGTAAACCCACAGCGCTGTTAGGGAGGGATTCCAGGATTTTGTCCCTGTGGTGTAGGTACACCCACAGTGCTGTTAGGGAGGAAGTTCCAGGATTTTGTCCCTGTGGGGTAGGTACACCCACAGCGCTGCTAGGGAGGGAGTTCCAGGATTTTGTCCCTGTGGTGTAGGTACACCCACAGCGCTGCTAGGGAGGGAGTTCCAGGATTTTGTCCCTGTGGTGTAGGTACACCCACGGTGCTGTTAGGGAGGGAGTTCCAGGATTTTGTCCCCGTGTGGTGTAGGTACACCCACAGCGCTGTTAGGGAGGGAGTTCCAGGATTTTGTCCCCTGTGTGGTGTAGGTACACCCACAGCGCTGTTTGGGAGGGAGTTCCAGGATTTTGTCCCTGTGGTGTAGGTACACCCACAGTGCTGTTAGGGAGGGAGTTCCAGGATTTTGTCCGCTGTGGTGTAGGTACATCCACAGCGCTGTTAGCGAGGGAGTTCCAGGATTTTGTCCCCTGTGGTGTAGGTACACCCATAGTGCTGTTAGGGAGGGAGTTCCAGGATTTTGTCCCCTGTGGTGTAGTTACAACCACAAAGCTGTTAGGGAGGGAGTTGCAGGATTTTGTCCCTGTGGTGTAGGTACACCCGGCGCTGTTAGGGAGGGTGTTCCAGGATTTTGTCCCCTGTGATGTAGGTACACCCACAGTGCTGTTAGGGAGGGTGTTCCAGGATTTTGTCCCTGTGGTGTAGGTACACCCACGGCGCTGTTTGGCAGGGAGATCCAGGATTTTGTCCCTGTGGTGTAGGTACACCCACAGCGCTGTTAGGGAGGGAGTTCCAGGATTTTGTCCCTGTGGTGTAGGTACACCCACAGCGCTGTTAGGGAGGGAGTTCCAGGATTTTTTCCCTTGTGTAGTGCAGGTACACCCATTGCGCTGTTAGGGATGGAGTTCCAGGATTTTGTCCCCTATGGTGTAGGTACACCCACGGCGCTGTTAGGGAGGGAGTTCCAGGATTTTGTCCCCTGTGGTGTAGGTACACCCACGGCGCTGTTAGGGAGGGAGTTCCAGGAATTTGTCCCCTGTGGTGTAGGTACACCGACAGTACTGTTAGGGAGGGAGTTCCAGGATTTTGTCCCTGTGGTGTAGGTACACCCACAGCGCTGTTAGGGAGGGAGTTCCAGGATATTGTCCCCCTGTGGTGTAGGTACACCCACAGCGCTGTTAGGGAGGGAGTTCCAGGATTTTGTCCCTGTGGTGTAGGTACACCCACGGCGCTGTTAGGGAGGGAGTTCCAGGATTTTGTCCATGTGGTGTAGGTACACCCACAGCGCTGTTAGGGAGGGAGTTCCAGGATTTTGTCCATGTGGTGTAGGTACACACACAGCGCTGTTAGGGAGGGAGTTCCAGGATTTTGTCCCTGTGGTGTAGGTACATCCACAGCGCTGTTAGGGAGTGAGTTCCAGGATCTTGTCCCTGTGGTGTAGGTACACCCACAGCGCTGTTAGGGAGGGAGTTCCAGGATTTTGTCCCTGTGGTGTAGGTACACCCACAGTGCTGTTAGGGAGGGAGTTCCAGGATTTTGTCCCCTGTGTGCTGTAGGTACACCCACAGCGCTGTTAGGGAGGGAGTTCCAGGATTTTGTCCCCTGTGTGGTGTAGGTACACCGACGGCGCTGATAGGGAGGGAGTTCCAGGATTTTGTCCCCTGTAGTGTAGGTAAACCCACAGCGCTGTTAGGGAGGGATTCCAGGATTTTGTCCCTGTGGTGTAGGTACACCCACAGTGCTGTTAGGGAGGAAGTTCCAGGATTTTGTCCCTGTGGGGTAGGTACACCCACAGCGCTGCTAGGGAGGGAGTTCCAGGATTTTGTCCCTGTGGTGTAGGTACACCCACAGTGCAGTTAGGGAGGGAGTTCCAGGATTTTGTCCCTGTGGTGTAGGTACACCCACAGCGCTGTTAGGGAGGGAGTTCCAGTAGTTTGTCCCCTGTGGTGTAGGTACACCCACAGCGCTGTTAGGGAGGGAGTTCCAGGATTTTGTCCGCTGTGTGGTGTAGGTACAGCCACAATGCTGTTAGGGAGGGAGTTCCAGGATTTTGTCCCTCTGGTGTAGGTACACACACAGTGCTGTTAGGGAGAGTGTACCAGGATTTTGTCCTCTGTGGTGTAGGTACACCCACAGTGCTGTTAGGGAGGGAGTTCCAGGATTTTGTCCCCTGTGGTGTAGGTACACCCACAGCGCTCTTCAGGAGGCAGTTCCAGGATTTTGTCTCCTGTGGTGTAGGTACACCCACGGCGCTGTTAGGGAGGGATTTCCCGGATTTTGTCCCTGTGGTGTAGGTACACCCACAGCGCTGTTAGGGAGGGAGTTTCAGGATTTTGTCCCCTGTGTGGTGTAGGTACATCCACAATGCTGTTAGGGAGGGAGTTCCAGGATTTTGTCCCCTGTTGTGTAGGTACACCCACGGTGCTGTTAGGGAGGGAGTTCCAGGATTTTGTCCCCTGTGGTGTAGGTACACCCACGGCGCTATTAGGGTGGGAGGTCCAGGATTTTGTCCCCTGTGTGGTGTAGGTATACCCACAGTGCTGTTAGGGAGGGAGTTCCAGGATTTTGTCCCTGTGGTGTAGGTACACCCACAGCGCTGTTAGGGATTTAGTTCCAGGATTTTGTCCTCTGTGGTGTAGGTACACCCACAGTGCTGTTAGGGAGGGAGTTCCAGGATTTTGTCCCTGTGGTGTAGGTACACCCACAGTGCAGTTAGGGAGGGAGTTCCAGGATTTTGTCCCTGTGGTGTAGGTACACCCACAGCGCTGTTAGGGAGGGAGTTCCAGTAGTTTGTCCCCTGTGGTGTAGGTACACCCACAGCGCTGTTAGGGAGGGAGTTCCAGGATTTTGTCCGCTGTGTGGTGTAGGTACAGCCACAATGCTGTTAGGGAGGGAGTTCCAGGATTTTGTCCCTCTGGTGTAGGTACACACACAGTGCTGTTAGGGAGAGTGTACCAGGATTTTGTCCTCTGTGGTGTAGGTACACCCACAGTGCTGTTAGGGAGGGAGTTCCAGGATTTTGTCCCCTGTGGTGTAGGTACACCCACAGCGCTCTTCAGGAGGGAGTTCCAGGATTTTGTCCCTGTGGTGTAGGTACACCCACGGCGCTGTTAGGGAGGGAGATCCAGGATTCTGTCCACCTGTGGTGTAGGTACACCCACAGCGCTGTTAGGGAGGGAGTTCCAGGATTTTGTCCCCTGTGGTGTAGGTACACCCACAGCGCTGTTAGGGAGGGTGTTCCAGGGTTTTGTCCCCTGTGGTGTAGGTACACCCACAGTGCTGTTAGGGAGGATGTTCCAGGATTTTGTCCCTGTGGTGTAGGTACACCCACGGCGCTGTTAGGGAGGGAGATCCAGGATTCTGTCCCCATGTGGTGTAGGTACACCCACAGTGCTGTTAGCGAGGGAGATCCAGGATTCTGTCCCCCTGTGGTGTAGGTACACCCACAGCGCTGTTAGGGAGTGAGTTCCAGAATTTTGTCCCTGTGGTGTAGGTACACCCACAGTGCAGTTAGGGAGAGAGTTCCAGGATTTTGTCCCCTGTGGTGTAGGTACACCCACAGTGCTGTTAGGGAGGGAGTTCCAGGATTTTGTCTCCTGTGGTGTAGGTACACCCACGGCGCTGTTAGGGTGGGTGTTCCAGGATTTTGTCCCCTGTGGTGTAGGTACACCCACGGCGCTGTTAGGGAGGGAGTTCCAGGAATTTGTCCCTGTGGTGTAGGTACACCCACAGTGCTGTTAGGGAGGGAGTTTCAGGATTTTGTCCCCTGTGTGGTGTAGGTACACCCACAGCGCTGTTAGGGAGGGAGTTCCAGGATTTTGTCCCTGTGGTGTAGGTACACCCACAGCGCTGTTAGGGAGGGAGTTTCAGGATTTTGTCCCCTGTGTGGTGTAGGTACATCCACAGCGCTGTTAGGGAGGGAGTTCCAGGATTTTGTCCCCTGTGTGGTGTAGGTACACCCACAGCGCTGTTAGGGAGGGAGTTCCAGGATTTTGTCCCCTGTGGTGTAGGTACACCCACGGTGCTGTTAGGGAGGGAGTTCCATGATTTTGTCCCCTGTGGTGTAGGTACACCCACGGCGCTATTAGGGTGGGAGGTCCAGGATTTTGTCCCCTGTGTGGTGTAGGTATACCCACAGTGCTTTTAGGGAGGGAGTTCCAGGATTTTGTCCCTGTGGTGTAGGTACACCCACAGCGCTGTTAGGGATTTAGTTCCAGGATTTTGTCCCTGTGGTGTAGGTACACCCACAGTGCTGTTAGCGAGGGAGATCCAGGATTCTGTCCCCCTGTGGTGTAGGTACACCCACAGTGCTGTTAGGGAGTGAGTTCCAGGTTTTTGTCCCTGTGGTGTAGGTACACCCACAGTGCAGTTAGGGAGGGAGTTCCAGGATTTTGTCCCTGTGGTGTAGGTACACCCACAGCGCTGTTAGGGAGGGAGTTCCAGTAGTTTGTCCCCTGTGGTGTAGGTACACCCACAGCGCTGTTAGGGAGGGAGTTCCAGGATTTTGTCCGCTGTGTGGTGTATGTACAGCCACAATGCTGTTAGGGAGGGAGTTCCAGGATTTTGTCCCTCTGGTGTAGGTACACACACAGTGCTGTTAGGGAGAGTGTACCAGGATTTTGTCCTCTGTGGTGTAGGTACACCCACAGTGCTGTTAGGGAGGGAGTTCCAGGATTTTGTCCCCTGTGGTGTAGGTACACCCACAGCGCTGTTCAGGAGGGAGTTCCAGGATTTTGTCCCTGTGGTGTAGGTACACCCACAGCGCTGTTAGGGAGGGTGTTCCAGGGTTTTGTCCCCTGTGGTGTAGGTACACCCACAGTGCTGTTAGGGAGGATGTTCCAGGATTTTGTCCCTGTGGTGTAGGTACACCCACGGCGCTGTTAGGGAGGGAGATCCAGGATTCTGTCCCCCTGTGGTGTAGGTACACCCACAGTGCTGTTAGCGAGGGAGATCCAGGATTCTGTCCCCCTGTGGTGTAGGTACACCCACAGCGCTGTTAGGGAGTGAGTTCCAGGATTTTGTCCCTGTCGTGTAGGTACACCCACAGTGCAGTTAGGGAGGGAGTTCCAGGATTTTGTCCCTGTGGTGTAGGTACACCCACAGCGCTGTTTGGGAGGGAGTTCCAGTAGTTTGTCCCCTTTGGTGTAGGTACACCCACAGCGCTGTTAGGGAGGGAGTTCCAGGATTTTGTCCGCTGTGTGGTGTAGGTACAGCCACAATGCTGTTAGGGAGGGAGTTGCAGGATTTTGTCCCTGTGCTGTAGGTACACCCGGCGCTGTTAGGGAGGGAGTTCCAGGATTTTGTCCCTCTGGTGTAGGTACACACACAGTGCTGTTAGGGAGAGTGTACCAGGATTTTGTCCTCTGTGGTGTAGGTACACCCACAGTGCTGTTAGGGAGGGAGTTCCAGGATTTTTTCCCCTGTGGTGTAGGTACACCCACAGCGCTGTTCAGGAGGGAGTTCCAGGATTTTGTCCCTGTGGTGTAGGTACACCCACGGCGCTGTTAGGGAGGGAGATCCAGGATTCTGTCCACCTGTGGTGTAGGTACACCCACAGCGCTGTTAGGGAGGGAGTTCCAGGATTTTGTCCCCTGTGGTGTAGGTACACCCACAGCGCTGTTAGGGAGGGTGTTCCAGGGTTTTGTCCCCTGTGGTGTAGGTACACCCACAGTGCTGTTAGGGAGGATGTTCCAGGATTTTGTCCCTGTGGTGTAGGTACACCCACGGCGCTGTTAGGGAGGGAGATCCAGGATTCTGTCCCCCTGTGGTGTAGGTACACCCACAGCGCTATTAGGGAGTGAGTTCCAGGATTTTGTCTCCTGTGGTGTAGGTACACCCACAGCGCTGTTAGGGAGGGAGTTCCAGGATTTTGTCCCTGTGGTGTAGGTACACCCATGGCGCTGTTAGGGAGGGAGTTCCAGGATTTTGTCCTTGTGGTGTCGGTACCCCCACAGCGCTGTTAGGGAGGGAGTTCCAGGATTTTGTCCCTGTGGTGTAGGTACACCCACAGTGCTGTTAGGGAGGGAGTTCCAGGATTTTGTCCCCTGTGGTGTAGGTACACCCACGGCGCTGTTAGGGAGCGTGTTCCAGGATTTTGTCCCCTGTGGTGTAGGTACACCCACGGCGCTTTTAGGGAGGGATTTCCAGGATTTTGTCCCTGTGGTGTAGGTAAACCCACAGCGCTGTTAGGGAGGGAGTTCCAGGATTTTGTCCCTGTGGTGTAGGTACACCCACGGCGCTATTAGTGTGGGAGGTCCAGGATTTTGACCCTGTGTGGTGTAGTTATACCCACAGTGCTGTTAGGGAGGGAGTTCCAGGATTTTGTCCCTGTGGTGTAGGTACACCCACAGCGCTGTTAGGGAGGGAGTTCCAGGATTTTGTCCCCTGTGGTGTAGGTACACCCACAGTGCTGTTAGGGAGGGAGTTCCAGGATTTTGTCCCTGTGGTGTAGGTACACCCACGGCGCTGTTAGGGAGGGAGTTCCAGGATTTTGTCCCCTGTGGTGTAGGTACTCCCACAGCGCTGTTAGGGAGGGAGTTCCAGGATTTTGTCCCTGTGGTGTAGGTACACCCACGGCGTTGTTAGGGAGGGAGTTCCAGGATTTTGTCCCCTGTGGTGTTGGTACTCCCACAGCGCTGTTAGGGAAGGAGTTGCAGGATTTTGTCCCCTGTGGTGTAGGTACTCCCACAGTGCTGTTAGGGAGGGAGTTCCAGGATTTTGTCCCCTGTGGTGTAGGTACACCCACAGCGCTGTTAGAGAGGGAGTTCCAGGATTTTGTCCCCTGTGGTGTAGGTACACCCACAGCGCTTTTAGGGAGGGAGTTCCAGGATTTTGTCCCTGTGGTGTAGGTACACCCACAGCGCTGTTAGGGAGGGAGTTCCATGATTTTGTCCCTGTGGTGTAGGTACACCCACAGCGCTGTTAGGGAGGGAGTTCCAGGATTTTGACCCAGCGACAGTGAAGGAACGGCCGATATATTTCCAAGTCGGGATGGTGAGGGGCTCGGAGGGGAACTTCCAGGTGGTGGGTGTTCCCCATGTGTCTGCTGCCCCTTGTCCTTCTAGATGGTAGCGGCCGTGGGTTTGGGTGGCGCTGTCGAAGGAGCCTTGGCGAGTTGCTGCAGTGCATCTTGTAGATGGTACACACGCTGCTGCTACTGTGTGTCGGTGGGTGGAGGGAGTGAATGTTTGTGGATGGGGTACCGATCGAGCTGGGGTGGGGGGGGGGCTGCTTTGTCCTGGACGGTGTCGAGCTTCTCGAGTGTTGTGGGAGCTGCAACTCATCCAGGCGAGAGGGGAGTGTCCCATCCCACTCCTGACTTGTGCCTTGTAGATGGTGGACAGGCTTTGGGGGGGGAGACAGGAGGTGAGTTACTCTCCGCAGGATTCCCAGCCTCTGACCTGCTCTTGTAGCCACAGTATTTATATGGCTGGGTCCCCAGTTCAGTTTCTGGTCAATGGTAACCCCCAGGATGTTGATAGTGGGGGATTCAGTGATGGTGATGCCCATTGAACATCAAGGGGGCGATGGTTGGATTATCTCTTGTTGGAGATGGTCATTGCCTGACACTGTGTGGGGGTGAATGTTACTGGCCACTGGTCAGCTCCCGAGCCTGGATATTGTCCAGGGTCTTGCTGCATTTGGACACGGGGCTGCTTCAGTATCTGAGGAGATGTGAATGGAATGGGGTCCATGACACCCTTATCTGTGTTTTCCAAGGTGCGGATATTAAGACTGTTGAGGATTCTAGGGAGGAACGATGATGAAACCAGTGAAGCCATGAATGATGTCCTTGCACAGGTCGGTACAGAAAGCCTCCCTCCTTATCCCCTGCCCCCCACTGGTACAAGTGACCCCCCCTGCTCCCCTCTGTAGCGGGTTCCAGCCTTGGCTTCCATTGATGTATCAGCGGAGGGTCTTTAACCCACAAGGCACTGATCTGGAGACCCGGTGGGTGCATTGCACTCAGCCAGGGCTGTTCTGACTTTACGTAGCGCCTAGTCTGACACCCTGGTGGATAGAAACAATCCCATTGCCTCTCTTCAAGCAGAACACGCTCGATGTCCAGGGACCAATTCCAGCACGGATGAGATCCTCATTGAGAGAGACCAGCTTCTCCACACTTAGCATGTGTTCACACTCGGTCCCCCTCCCTATCTCTGTAACCTCCTCCATCCCCTACACCCCTCCCTATCTCTGTAACCTCCTCCAGCCCCCTACACACCTCCATATCTCTGTAACCTCCTCCATCCCCTACACCCATCCCTATCTCTGTAACCTCCGCCAGCACCCTACACCCCTCCCTATCTCTGGAACCTCCTCCTGCCCCTACACCCCTCCCTATCTCTGTAATCTCCTCCAGCCCCTACACCCCTCCCTATCTCTGTAACCTCCTCCAGCCCCTACACCCCTCCCTATCTCCGTAACCTCCTCCAGCCCCTACACCCCTCCCTATCTCTGTAACCTCCTCCATCCCCTACACCCCTCCCTATCTCTGTAATCTCCTCCAGCCCCTACACCCCTCCCTATCTCTGTAACCTCCTCCAGCCCCTACACCCCTCCCTATCTCCGTAACCTCCTTCAGCCCCTACACCCCTCCTTATCTCTGTAACCTCCTCCAGCCCCTACACCCCTCCCTATCTCCGTAACCTCCTCCAGCCCCTACACCCCTCCTTATCTCTGTAACCTCCTCCAGCCCCTACACCCCTCCCTATCTCTGTAATCTCCTCCAGCCCCTACACCCCTCCCTATCTCTGTAACCTCCTCCATCCCCTACACCCCTCCCTATCTCTGTAACCTCCTCCATCCCCTACACCCCTCCCTATCTCTGTAACCTCCTCCAGCCCCCTACACCCCTCCCTATCTCTGTAACCTCCTCTAACCCCTACACCCCTCCCTATCTCTGTAACCTCCTCCAGCCCCCTACACCCCTCCCTCTCTCTGTAACCTCCTCCAGCCCCTACACCCCTCCCTATCTCTGTAACATCCTCTATCCCCTACACCCCTCCCTATCTCTGTAACCTCCTCCATCCCCTACACCCCTCCCTATCTCTGTAACCTCCTCCATCCCCTACACCCCTCCCTATCTCTGTAACCTCCTCCATCCCCTACACCCCTCCCTATCTCTGTAACCTCCTCCATCCCCTACACCCCTCCCTATCTCTGTAACCTCCTCCATCCCCTACACCCCTCCCTATCTCTGTAACCTCCTCCAGCCCCTACACCCCTCCCTATCTCTGTAACCTCCTCCATCCCCTACACCCCTCCCTATCTCTGTAACCTCCTCCAGCCCCTACACCCCTCCCTATCTCTGTAACCTCCTCCAGCCCCTACACCCCTCCCTATCTCTGTAACCTCCTCCAGCCCCCTACAACCCTCCCTATCTCTGTAACCTCCTCCACCCCCTACACCCCTCCCTATCTCTGTAACCTCATCCAGCCCCTACACCCCTCCCTATCTCAGTAACCTCCTCCAAACCCTACACCCCTCCCTATCTCTGTAACCTCCTCCAGCCCCTACAACCCTCCCTATCTCTGTAACCTCCTCCAGCCCCTACACCCCTCCCTATCTCTGTAACCTCCTCCAGCCCCTACACCCCTCCCTATCTCTGTAACCTCCTCCAAACCCTACACCCCTCCCTATCTCTGTAACCTCCTCCAGCCCCTACACCCCTCCCTATCTCTGTAACCTCCTCCAGCCCCTACACCCCTCCCTATCTCTGTAACCTCCTCCAGCCCCCTACATCCCTCCCTATCTCTGTAACCTCCTCCACCCCCTACACCCCTCCCTATCTCTGTAACCTCATCCAGCCCCTACACCCCTCCCTATCTCTGTAACCTCCTCCAAACCCTACACCCCTCCCTATCTCTGTAACCACCTCCAGCCCCTACAACCCTCCCTATCTCTGTAACCTCCTCCAGCCCCTACACCCCTCCCTATCTCTGTAACCTCCTCCAGCCCCTACACCCCTCCCTATCTCTGTAACCTCATCCAGCCCCTACACCCCTCCCTATCTCTGTAACCTCCTCCAAACCCTACACCCCTCCCTATCTCTGTAACCTCCTCCAGTCCCCTACACTCCTCCCTATCACTGTAACCTCCTCCAGCCCCTACACCCCTCCCTATCTCAGTAACCTCCTCCAGCCCCTACACTCTCCCTATCTCTGTAACCCCCTCCAGCCCCTACACACCTCCCTATCTCTGTAACCTCCTCCAGCCCCCTACACCCCTCCCTATCTCTGTAACCACCTCCAGCCCCTACAACCCTCCCTATCTCATCGTACACGTTGCTCATAACTAACTCAGCAGTATCTGTTATTCCTCGATTAGATTCCAGTCTGTAACTCACTCCCGGGTATCTGTTATTCTATATATAAAGCCCACCGAAACCCTCGATTAGATTCCAGTCTGTAACTCACACCTGGGTTTCTGATATTCTATATATAAACACCCCGAACACCTCGATTAGATTCCAGTCTGTAACTTACTCCCGGGTATCTGTTATTCTACATATAAACCCACCTCGAACCCCTCGATTAGATTCCAGACTGTAACTCACTCCTGGGTATCTGTTATTCTACATATAAACCACACTGAACCCCTCGATTAGATTCCAGACTGTAACTCACTCCCAGGTATCTGTTATTCTATATATAAACCACCCCGAACCCCTCGATCGAATTCCAGTCTGCAACTTACTCCCGGGTATCTGATATTCTACATATAAACCACCCCGAACCCATCGATTAGATTCCAGTCTGTAACTCACACCCGGGTGTCTGTTATTCTATATATAAAACACTCCGAACCCCTCGATTAGATTGCAGTCTGTAACTCACTCCCGGGTATCTGTTATTCTATATATAAACCACCCTGAACCCCTCGATTAGATTCCAGCCTGTAACTCACTCCCAGGTGTCTGTTATTCTATATATAAACCACCCGAACCCCTCGATTAGATTCCAGTCTGTAACTCACTCCCGTGTTTCTGTTATTCTATATATAAACCACCCCGAACCCCTCGATTAGATTCCAGTCTATAATTCACTTCCGGGTATCTGTTATTCTATATATAAACTCCCCGAACCCCTCGATTAGATTCCAGCCTGTAACTCACTCCCGGGTATCTCTTATTCTATATATAAACCACCCCGAACCCCTCGATTAGATTCCAGTCTGTAACTCACTCCCGGGTATCTGTTATTCTATATATAAACACCCCGAACCTCTCGATTAGATTCCAGTCTGTAACTCACTCCCGGGTATCTCTTATTCTATATATAAACCACCCCGAACCCCGCGATTAGACTCCAGTCTTTAACTCACTCCCGGGTATCTGTTATTCTATATATAAACCACCCCAAACCCCTCGATTGGATTCCAGCCTGTAACTCACTCCAGGATATCTGTTATTCTATATATAAACCACCCTGCACCTATCGATTAGATTCCAGTCTGTAACTCACTCCCGGGTATCTGTTATTCTATATATAAACCACCCTGCACCTATCGATTAGATTCCAGTCTGTAACTCACTCCCGGGTATCTGTTATTCTATATATAAACCCCTCGATTAGATTCCAGTCTGTAACTCACTCCCGGGTATCTGTTATTCTATATATAAAATACCCTGAAACCCTCGATTAGATTCCAGTCTGTAACTCACTCCCGGGTATCTGTTATTCTATATATAAATCACCCCGAACCCCTCGATTAGATTCCAGTCTGTAACTCACTCCCGGGTATCTGGTATTCGAAATATAAACCACCCCGAACCCCTCGATTAGATTCCAGTCTGTAACTCACTCCCGGCTATTTGTTATTCTACATATAAACCACCCCGAACCCCTCGATTAGATTCCAGTCTGTAACTCACTCCCGGGTATCTGTTATTCTATATATAAACCACCCCGAACCCCTCGATTAGATTCCAGCCTGTAACTCACTCCAGGGTATCTGTTATTCTATATATAAACCACCTCGAACCCCTCGATTGGATTCCAGTCTGTAACTCACTCCCAGGTATCTGTTATTCTATATATAAACCACCCCGAACCCCTCGATCGAATTCCAGTCTGCAACTTACTCCCGGGTATCTGATATTCTACATATAAACCACCCCGAACCCATCGATTAGATTTCTGTCTGTAACTCACACCCGGGTGTCTGTTATTCTATATATAAACCACCCTGAAACCCTCGATTAGATTCCAGCCTGTAACTCACTCCCAGGTGTCTGTTATTCTATATATAAACCACCCCGAACCCCTCGATTAGATTCCAGTCTGTAACTCACTCCCGGGTATCTGTTATTCTATATATAAATCACCCCGAACCCCTCAATTAGATTCCAGTCTGTAACTCACTCCCGGGTATATTTTATTCTGTATATAAACCCCCCCGAACCCCTCGATTAGATTCCAGCCTGTAACTCACTCCAGGGTATCTGTTATTCTATATATAAACCACCCCGAACCCCTTGATTATATTCCAGTCTGTAACTCACTCCCGGGTATCTGTTATTCTATATATAAACCTCCCCGAACCCCTCGATTAGATTCCAGTCTGTAACTCACTCCCGGGTGTCTGTTATTCTGTATATAAACCACCCCGAACCCCTCGATTATATTCCAGCCTGTAACTCACTCCTGGGTATCTGGTATTCTATATATAAACCCCACTGAACCCCTCGATTAGATTCCAGTCTGTAACTCACTCCCGGGTGTCTGTTATTCTATATATAAAACATTCCGATCCCCTCGATTAGATTCCAGTCTGTAACTCAATCCCAGGTATCTGTAATTCTATATATAAACCACCCTGAACCTCTCGATTAGATTCCAGTCTGTAACTCACTCCCAGGTATCTGTTATTCTATATATAAACCACCCCGAACCCCTCGATTAGATTCCAGTCTGTAACTCACTCCCAGGTATCTGTTATTCTATATATAAACCACCCCGAACCCCTCGATTAGATTCCAGTCTGTAACTCACTCCCGGGCATCTTTTATTCTGTATAATAACCCCCCCGAACCCCTCGATTAGATTCCAGTCTGTAACTCACTCCCGGGTATCTGTTATTCTATATATAAATCACCCCGAACCCCTCGATTCGATTCCAGTCTGTAACTCACTCCCGGGTATCTTTTATTCTGTATATAAACCCCCCCGAACCCCTCGATTGGATTCCAGCCTGTAACTCACTCCAGGATATCTGTTATTCTATATATAAACCACCCCGAACCCCCTGATTATATTCCAGTCTGTAACTCACTCCCGGGTATCTGTTATTCTATATATAAACCACCCCGAACCCCTCGATTATATTCCAGCCTGTAACTCATTCCTGGGTATCAGGTATTCTATATATAAACCCCACTGAACCCCTCGATTAGATTCCAGTCTGTAACTCACTCCCGGGTGTCTGTTATTCTATATATAAAACACTCCGATCCCCTCGATTATATTCCAGTCTGTAACTCACTCCTGGGTATCTGGTATTCTATATATAAACCCCACCGAACCCCTCGATTAGATTCCAGTCTGTAACTCACTCTCGGGTATCTGTTATTCTATATATAAACCATCCCGAACCCCTCGATTAGATTCCAGCCTGTAACTCACTCCCAGGTATCTGTTATTCTATATATAAACCACCCCGAACCCCTCGATCGAATTCCAGTCTGCAACTTACTCCCGGGTATCTGATATTCTACATATAAACCACCCCGAACCCATCGATTAGATTTCTGTCTGTAACTCACACCCGGGTGTCTGTTATTCTATATATAAAACACTCCGAACCCCTCGATTAGATTGCAGTCTGTAACTCACTCCCGGGTATCTGTTATTCTATATATAAACCACCCTGAAACCCTCGATTAGATTCCAGCCTGTAACTCACTCCCAGGTGTCTGTTATTCTATATATAAACCACCCCGAACCCCTCGATTAGATTCCAGTCTGTAACTCACTCCCGGGTATCTGTTATTCTATATATAAATCACCCCGAACCCCTCGATTAGATTCCAGTCTGTAACTCACTCCCGGGTATCTTTTATTCTGTATATAAACCCCCCCGAACCCCTCGATTAGATTCCAGCCTGTAACTCACTCCAGGGTATCTGTTATTCTATATATAAACCACCCCGAACCCCTTGATTATATTCCAGTCTGTAACTCACTCCCGGGTATCTGTTATTCTATATATAAACCTCCCCGAACCCCTCGATTAGATTCCAGTCTGTAACTCACTCCCGGGTGTCTGTTATTCTGTATATAAACCACCCCGAACCCCTCGATTATATTCCAGCCTGTAACTCACTCCTGGGTATCTGGTATTCTATATATAAACCCCACTGAACCCCTCGATTAGATTCCAGTCTGTAACTCACTCCCGGGTGTCTGTTATTCTATATATAAAACATTCCGATCCCCTCGATTAGATTCCAGTCTGTAACTCAATCCCAGGTATCTGTAATTCTATATATAAACCACCCTGAACCTCTCGATTAGATTCCAGTCTGTAACTCACTCCCAGGTATCTGTTATTCTATATATAAACCACCCCGAACCCCTCGATTAGATTCCAGTCTGTAACTCACTCCCAGGTATCTGTTATTCTATATATAAACCACCCCGAACCCCTCGATTAGATTCCAGTCTGTAACTCACTCCCGGGCATCTTTTATTCTGTATAATAACCCCCCCGAACCCCTCGATTAGATTCCAGTCTGTAACTCACTCCCGGGTATCTGTTATTCTATATATAAATCACCCCGAACCCCTCGATTCGATTCCAGTCTGTAACTCACTCCCGGGTATCTTTTATTCTACATATAAACCCCCCCGAACCCCTCGATTGGATTCCAGCCTGTAACTCACTCCAGGATATCTGTTATTCTATATATAAACCACCCCGAACCCCCTGATTATATTCCAGTCTGTAACTCACTCCCGGGTATCTGTTATTCTATATATAAACCACCCCGAACCCCTCGATTATATTCCAGCCTGTAACTCATTCCTGGGTATCAGGTATTCTATATATAAACCCCACTGAACCCCTCGATTAGATTCCAGTCTGTAACTCACTCCCGGGTGTCTGTTATTCTATATATAAAACACTCCGATCCCCTCGATTATATTCCAGTCTGTAACTCACTCCTGGGTATCTGGTATTCTATATATAAACCCCACCGAACCCCTCGATTAGATTCCAGCCTGTAACTCACTCTCGGGTATCGGTTATTCTATATATAAACCCCCCCGAACCCCTCGATTAGATTCCAGCCTGTAACTCACTCCAGGGTATCTGTTATTCTATATATAAACCACCCCGAACCCCTTGATTATATTCCAGTCTGTAACTCACTCCCGGGTATCTGTTATTCTATATATAAACCTCCCCGAACCCCTCGATTAGATTCCAGTCTGTAACTCACTCCCGGGTGTCTGTTATTCTGTATATAAACCACCCCGAACCCCTCGATTATATTCCAGCCTGTAACTCACTCCTGGGTATCTGGTATTCTATATATAAACCCCACTGAACCCCTCGATTAGATTCCAGTCTGTAACTCACTCCCGGGTGTCTGTTATTCTATATATAAAACATTCCGATCCCCTCGATTAGATTCCAGTCTGTAACTCAATCTCAGGTATCTGTAATTCTATATATAAACCACCCTGAACCTCTCGATTAGATTCCAGTCTGTAACTCACTCCCAGGTATCTGTTATTCTATATATAAACCACCCCGAACCCCTCGATTAGATTCCAGTCTGTAACTCACTCCCAGGTATCTGTTATTCTATATATAAACCACCCCGAACCCCTCGATTAGATTCCAGTCTGTAACTCACTCCCGGGCATCTTTTATTCTGTATAATAACCCCCCCGAACCCCTCGATTAGATTCCAGTCTGTAACTCACTCCCGGGTATCTGTTATTCTATATATAAATCACCCCGAACCCCTCGATTCAATTCCAGTCTGTAACTCACTCCCGGGTATCTTTTATTCTGTATATAAACCCCCCCGAACCCCTCGATTGGATTCCAGCCTGTAACTCACTCCAGGATATCTGTTATTCTATATATAAACCACCCCGAACCCCCTGATTATATTCCAGTCTGTAACTCACTCCCGGGTATCTGTTATTCTATATATAAACCCCACTGAACCCCTCGATTAGATTCCAGTCTGTAACTCACTCCCGGGTGTCTGTTATTCTATATATAAAACACTCCGATCCCCTCGATTAGATTCCAGTCTGTAACTCAGTCCTGGGTATCTGGTATTCTATATATAAACCCCACCGAACCCCTCGATTAGATTCCAGTCTGTAACTCACTCTCGGGTATCTGTTATTCTATATATAAACCATCCCGAACCCCTCGATTAGATTCCAGTCTGTAACTCACTCCCGGGTATCTGTATTTTTATATATAAACCACCCCGAACCCCTCGATTAGATTCCAGTCTGTAACTCACTCCCGGGTATCAGTTATTCTATATATAAACCACCCCGAACCCCTCGATTAGATTCCAGTCTGTAACTCACTCCCGGGTATCTGTTATTCTATATATAAACCACCCCGAACCCCTCGTTTAGATTCCAGTCTGTAACTCACTCCCGGGTATCTGTTATTCTATATATAAACCCCCCAAAACCTTCGATTAGATTCCAGTCTGTAACTCACTCCCAGGTGTCTGTTATTCTATATATAAACCACCCCGAACCCCTCGATTAGATTCCAGTCTGTAACTCACTCCCGTGTATCTGTTATTCTATATATAAACCACCCCGAACCCCGCGAACAGATTCCAGTCTGTAACTCACTCCCGGGTATATGTTATTCTATATATAAACCACCCCGAACCCCTCGATTAGATTCCAGTCTGTAACTCACTCCTGGGTATCTGTTATTCTATATATAAACCATCCCGAACCCCTCGATTAGATTCCAGTCTGTAACTCACTCCTGTGTATCTGTTATTCTATACATAAATCACCCTGAAACCCTCGATTAGATTCCACTCTGTAACTCATTTCCGGGTATCTGTTATTCTATATATAAACCACCCCGAACCCCTCGATTAGATTCCAGTCTGTAACTCACTCCCGGGTATCTGTTATTCTATATATAAACCACCCCGAACCCCTCGATTAGATTCCAGTCTGTAACTCACTCCCGGGTGTCTGTTATTCTATATATAAACCACTCTGAACCCCTCGATTAGATTCCAGTCTGTATCTCACTCCCGGGTATCTGTATTTTTATATATAAACCACACCGAACCCGATATCGCTGCCGATTGTTCTGAATGACCGGTGGGAGCCGGAGGTTGTGCTGCTGCTGGGAGTTGTCCTGGATCTTGCCCTGTCCTGGGAGGGTGTGGGCGCAGAGCTGTCATCACCGATTGAGCGTCACCTTTCTCTGCCTGTGCCGCCTGTCTCCGGGTATTCCGCTCCCTCGCCCGCCAGCACTGCGTTGGTGAGAATTGGTGTCGCCAACCAGGGTGTGTGTGGGGGCTTGGCGGCAAGGTGGGGGAGGGGGATGTTTCAGTTGGGAGGAGGGGAACGCCGCGTTGGTGTAGCGGACTGGGGAGAGTGGGGGAGGGGAGTGAGAGGGAGGAGAGTGGGAGTGGTGAGTGGGGTGAGCGGGGGAGAGGTGGGAGAGCTGGGGAGGTTAGTGGGGAGAGTGGGGGAGAGGAGTTGGGAGAGCGGGGGGAGGGGGAGTGGGGAGAGCGGGGGAGGGGAGTGGGGAGAGTGGGGGAGGGAGTGGGGAGAGTGGGGGAGAGGAGTTGGGAGAGCGGGGGAGGGGAGTGGGGGAGAGCGGGGGAGGGGAGTGGGGGGAGTGGGGAGAGTGGGGGAGGGAGTGGGGAGAGTGGGGGAGAGGAGTTGGGAGAGCGGGGGAGGGGAGTGGGGAGAGCGGGGGAGGGATTGGGGAGAGCGGGGGAGGGAGTGGGGAGAGTGGGGGTGAGCGGGGGAGGGATTGGGGAGAGTGGCAGAGGTGAGTGGGGAGTGCGGGGGAGGGATTGGGGAGAGCGGGGGGAGGTGAGTGGGGAGAACTGGGGAGGGAGTGGGGAGAGTGGGGGTGAGCGGGGGAGGGATTGGGGAGAGTGGCAGAGGGGAGTGGGGAGAACGGGGGAGGGGAGTGGGGAGAGCAGGGGAGGTGAAGTGGGGGAGAGCGGGGGAGAGGAGTGGGGAGAGCGGGGGAGGGGAGTGGGGAGAGCAGGGAGGGGAGTGGGGAGAACTGGGGAGGGAGTGGGGAGAGTGGGAGTGAGCGGGAGAGGAATTGGGGAGAGTGGCAGAGGTGAGTGGGGAGAGTGGGGGAGGGGAGTGGGGAGAGCGGGGGAGGTGTGTGGGGAGCGGGGGGAGGTGAGTGGGGAGAGCGGGGGAGGTGTGTGGGGAGAGCGGGGGAGGTGAGTGGAGAGAGCGGGGGGAGGGGAGTGGGGAGCGCGGGGGAGGGATTGGGGAGAGTGGGGGAGGTGAGTGGGGAGAGCGGGGGAGTTGAGTGGAGAGAACGGGGGAGGTGAGTGGGGAGCGTGGGGGAGGGATTGGGGAGAGCGGGGGAAGTGAGTGGGGAGAGCAGGGGGGAGAGTGGGGGAGGTGAGTGGGGGAGAGCAGGGGAGGGATTGGGGAGAGCGGGGGAGGGATTGGGGAGAGCTGGGGAGGTGAGTGGGGAGAGTGGGGGAAGTGAGTGAGGAGAGCGGGGGAGGTGAGTGGGGAGAGCGGGGGAGGGAGTGGGGAGAACGGGGGAGGGAGTGGGGAGATTGGTAAGGGAGTGGGGCGAGTGGGGGAGGTAAGTGGGGAGAGCGGGGGAGTTGAATGGCGAGAGCGGAGGAGGGAGTGGGGGTGAGCGGGGGAGGGGAGTGGGGAGAGCGGGGGAGGGGAGTGGGGAGAGCGGGGGACGGGAGTGGGGAGAGTGGGGGAGGGGAGTGGGTAGAGTGGAGGAGGGGAGTGGGGTGAGCGGGGGAGGGGAGTGGGTAGAGTCGGGGAGGGGAGTGGGGAGTGCGGGGGGTGCGGGGAGTGGGGAGCGGTGCGGTTAGGGGAACAGTGGGATGGGGAGTTGGAAGTCAGGGACTGGGGGGTGGGGGGGAGGGGGAGACAGGGGTGTGGAGGAAGGAGTGGGAAGCGGAGGGCAGGGGGTGGGGAAGAGAATGAGGGAGTGGACAGGGAGGGCAAATGGGGGAGGCATTGGGGGGTTGAGTGGGGGCTGGAAGATGGGAGGGAGGCAGGAGTGTGGCAAATGCAAGAGAGGAGAGTTTAGGGGACAGGAGGATAGGGGAACAGGCTGCCTGCTGTCTGTAACTGGGAGAGGGGGAGTGAGAGGGTTAATCTCCCATAGGGAACAGGCTGCACGGTGACTGTAACTGGGAGTGGGGAATGAGAGGGTTAATCTCCGATAGGGAACAAGCTGCCTGGTGTGTGTAACTAGGGGAGAGGGGGAGTGAGAGGGTTAATCTCCGATAGGGGAACAGGCTGCCTGGTGTCTGTAACTGGGGGAGAGGGGGGAGTGAGAGGGTTAATCTCCGATAGGGAACAAGCTGCCCGGTGTCTGTAACTGGGGGAGAGGGGGGAGTGAGAGGGTTAATCTCCGATAGGGAACAGGCTGCCTGGTGTGTGTAACTGCGGGAGAAGGGGAGTGAGATGGTTAATCTCCGATAGGGAACAAGCTGCCTGGTGTCTGTAACAGGGGGAGAGGGGGAGTGAGAGGGTTAATCTCCGATAGGGAACAGGCTGCCTGGTGTCTGTAACTGGGGGAGAGAGGGAGTGAGAGGGTTAATATCCGATAGGTAACAGGCTGCCCGGTGTCTGTAACTGGGGGAGAGGGGGAGTGAGAGGGTTAATCTCCCATAGGGAACAAGCTGCCTGGTGTCTGTAACTGGGGGAGAGGAGGAGTGAGAGGGTTAATCTCCGATAGGGAACAAGCTGCCTGGTGCCTGTAACTGGGGGAGAGGAGGGAGTGAGAGGGTTAATATCCGATAGGTAACAGGCTGCCTGGTGTCTGTAACTGGGGGAGAGGGGGGAGTGAGAGGGTTAATCTCCGATAGGGAACAGGCTGCCTGATGTCTGTAACTGGGGGAGAGGGGGAGTGAGATGGGTTAATATCCGATAGGGGAACAGGCTGCCCGGTGTCTGTAACTGGGGGAGAGGGGGAGTGAGAGGGTTAATCTCCGATAGGGAACAAGCTGCCTGGTATCTGTAACAAGGGGAGAGGGGGAGTGAGAGGGTTAATCTCCGATAGGGAACAAGCTGCCTGGTATCTGTAACAAGGGGAGAGGGGGAGTGAGAGGGTTAATCTCCGATAGGGAACAAGCTGCCTGGTGTCTGTAACTGGGGGAGAGGGGGAGTGAGAGGGTTAATCTCCGATAGGGAACAGGCTGCACGGTGTGTGTAACTGGGGGAGAGGGGGAGTGAGAGGGTTAATCTCCGATAGGGAACAAGCTGCCTGGTGTATGTAACTGGGGGAGAGGGGGAGTGAGAGGGTTAATCTCCGATAGGGGAAAAGGCTGCACGGTGTGTGTAACTGGGGGAGAGGGGGAGTGAGAGGGTTAATCTCCGATAGGGGAACAGGCTGCACGGTGTCTGTAACTGGGGGAGAGGGGGAGTGAGAGGGTTAATCTGCGATAGGTAACAGGCTGCCCGGTGTCTGTAACAAGGGGAGAGGGGGGAGTGAGAGGGTTATCTCCGATAGGGAACAAGCTGCCTGGTGCCTGTAACTGGGGGAGAGGGTGAGTGAGAGGGGTAATCTCGGATAGGGGAAATAGGCTGCCCGGTGTCTGTAACTGGGGGAGAGGGGGAGTGAGAGGGTTAATCTCCGATAGGGAACAAGCTGCCCGGTGTCTGTAACTGGGGGGAGAGGATAAGTGAGAGGGTTAATCTCCGATAGGGAACAAACTGCCTGGTGTCTGTAACTGGGGGAGTGGGGAGTGAGAGGGTTAATCTCCGATAGGGAACAAGCTGCCTGGTGTCTGTAACTGGGGGAGAGGGGAGTGAGAGGGTTAATCTCCGATAGGGAACAAGCTGCCTGGTGTCTGTAACTGGGGGAGAGGGGGAGTGAGAGGGTTAATCTCCGATAGGGAACAAGCTGCCTGGTGTCTGTAACTGGGGGAGAGGGGGGAGTGAGAGGGTTAATCTCCGATAGGGAACAAGCTGCCTGGTGCCTGTAACTGGGGGAGTGGGGAGTGAGAGGGTTAATCTCTGATAGGGAACAAGCTGCCTGGTGTCTGTAACTGGGGGAGAGGGGCTAGTGAGAGGGTTAATCTCCGATAGGGAACAAGCTGCCTGGTGTCTGTAACTGGGGGAGAGGGGGAGTGAGAGAATAAATCTCCGATAGGGAACAAGCTGCCTGGTGTCTGTAACTGCGGGAGAAGGGGTAGTGAGAGGGTTAATCTCCGATAGGGAACAAGCTGCCTGGTACCTGTAACTGGGGGAGAGGAGGAGTGAGAGGGTTAATCTCGGATAGGGGAAATAGGCTGCCCGGTGTCTGTAACTGGGGGAGAGGGGGAATGAGATGGTTAATATCCGATAGGGGAACAGGCTGCCCGGTGTCTGTCACTGGGGGAGAGGGGGAGTGAGTGAGAGGTTAATCTCCGATAGGGAACAAGCTGCCCGGTGTCTGTAACTGGGGGAGAGGATGAGTGAGAGGGTTAATCTCTGATAGGGATCAGGCTGCCTGGTGTCTGTAACTGGGGAGAGGGAGAGTGAGATGGTTAATCTCCGATAGGGAACAAGCTGCCTGGTGTCTGTAACTGGGGGAGAGGGGGAGTGAGAGGGTTAATCTCCGATAGGGAGCAAGCTGCCTGGTGTCTGTAACTGGGGGAGAGGAGGAGTGAGAGGGTTAATCTCCGACAGGGAACAGGCTGCCTGGTGTCTGTAACTGGGGGAGAGGGGGAGTGAGAGGGTTAATCTCCAAGAGGGAACAAGCTGCCTGGTGTCTGTAACTGGGGGAGAGGGGGAGTGAGAGGGTTAATCTCCGATAGGGAACAAGCTGCCTGGTGTCTGTAACTGGGGGAGAGGAGAGTGAGAGTGTTAATCTCCGATAGGGAACAAGCTGCCTGGTGTCTGTAACTGGGGGAGAGGGGGAGTGAGAGGGTTAATCTCCAATAGGGAACAAGCTGCCTGGTGCCTCTAACTGGGGGAGAGGAGGAGTGAGAGGGTTAATCTCCGATAGGGAACAAGCTGCCTGGTGTCTGTAACTGGAGGAGAGGGGGAGTGAGAGGGTTAATCTCCGATAGGGAACAAGCTGCCTGGTGCCTCTAACTGGGGGAGAGGGAGAGTGAGAGGGTTAATCTCCGATACAGGAACAGGCTGCCAGGAGTCTGTAACTGGGAGAGAGTGGGAGAGAGAGGGTTAATCGCCCATAGGGAACAGGCTGCCCTGTGTATGTAACTGGGAGAGAGTGGGAGAGAGAGGGTTAATCTCCCTTAGGGGAACCGAGTGCCCGGTCTGTGTAACTGGGGGAGAGATGGAGTGAGAGGGTTAATCTTCGATAGGGTAACAGGCTGCCTGGTGCCTGTAACTGGGGAAGAGTGGGGAGTGAGAGGGTAAATCTCCGATAGGGGGTCAGGCTGCACAGTGTGTGTAACTTGGGGGGGAGAGGGGGAGTGAGAGATCAATCTCTGGTAGGGAACAGGCAGTCCACTGTCTGTATCTGGGGGGTGGGGCAGTATGAGGGTTAATCTCCGATAGGGGAACAGGCTGCCTGATGTCTGTAATGGTGGGAGAAAGAGGGAGTGAGAGGGTTAATCTCCCATAGGGGAACAGGCTGCCTGATGTCTGTAATGGTGGGGGAAAGAGGGAGTGAGAGGGTTAATCTCCCATAGGGGAACAGGCTGCCTTGTGTCAGTAATAGTTGGGGAGAGGGGGATGAGAGAGGTTTAACCTTGAATGGGTAAGAGGCTGGCCGGTGTGTGTAACTGGGTGAAGAGGGGGGAGTGAGAGGGTTAATCTCTGGTAGGGAAGAGGCTGCCCATTATCTGTAACTTCAGGGGAGGGGCAGTATGAAGGTTATTCTCCGATAGGCAACAGGCTGCCCGTTGTCTGTAACCAGGAGAGTGGGGGTAGTGAGAGGGTTAATCTCTGTTGGGGAACAGGCTGCACGGTGTGTGTAACTGGGGGAGAGGGGGAGTGAGATGGTTAATCTCCGATAGGGAACAAGCTGCCTGGTGTTTGTAACTGGTGGAGAAGGGGAGTGAGAGGGTTAATCTGCGATAGTTAACAGGCTGCCCGGTGTTTGTAACTGGGGGAGAGGGGGAATGAGAGGGTTAATCTCTGACAGGGAACAGGCTGCCTGGTGTCTGTAACTGGGGGAGAGGGGAGTGAGGGGGTTAATCTTCGATAGGGAACAAGCTGCCTGGTGCCTGTAACTGGGGGAGAGGGGCTAGTGAGAGGGTTAATCTCCGACAGGGAACAGGCTGCACGGTGTGTGTAACTGGGGGAGAGGGGCTAGTGAGATGGTTAATATCCGATAGGGGAACAGGCTGCCCGGTGTCTGTAACTGGGGGAGAGGGGGAGTGAGATGGTTAATATCCGATAGGGGAACAGGCTGCCCGGTGTCTGTAACTGGGGGAGAGGGGGAGTGAGATGGTTAATATCCGATAGGGGAACAGGCTGCCCGCTGTCTGTATGTGGGGGGAGAGGGGGAGTGAGAGGGTAAATCTCTGATAGGGGAACAGGCTGCCCGGTGTCTGTAACTGGGGGAGAGGAGGAGTGAGAGGGTTAATCTCCGATAGGGAACAAGCTGCCTGGTGTCTGTAACTGGGGGAGAGGGGGAGTGAGATGGTTAATCTCCGATAGGGCACAGCTGCCTTGTGTCTGTAACTGGGGGAGAGGGGGAGTGAGATGGTTAATATCCCATAGGGAACAAGCTGCCTTGTGTCTGTAACTGGGGGAGAGGGGGAGTGAGAGGGTTAATCTCCGATAGGGAACAAGCTGCCTGGTGTCTGTAACAGGGGGAGAGGAGGAGTGAGAGGGTTAATCTCTGATAGGGAACAAGCTGCCTGGTGTCTGTAACTGGGGGAGAGGAGGAGTGAGAGGGTTAATCTCCGATAGGGAACAAGCAGCGCGGTGTCTGTAACTTGGGGAGAGGGAGAGTGAGATGGTAAATCTCTGATAGGGAACAAGCTGCCTGGTGTCTGTAACTGGGGGAGAGGGGGACTGAGAGGGTTAATCTCTGATAGGGAACAAGCTGCCTGGTGTCTGTAACTGGGGGAGAGGGGGAGTGAGAGGGTTAATCTCCGATAGGGAACAAGCTGCCTGGTGCCTGTAACTGGGGGAGAGGGGGAGTGAGATGGTTAATATCCCATCGGGCACAAGCTGCCTGGTGTCTGTAACTGGGGGAGAGGAGGAGTGAGAGGGGTTAATCTCCGATAGGGAACAAGCTGCCTGGTGTCTGTAACTGGGGGAGAGGGGGAGTGAGAGGGTTAATCTCCGATAGGGAACAAGCTGCTTGGTGTCTCTAACTGGGGGGAGGTGGAGAGTGAGAGGGTTAATCTCCGATAGGGATCAGGCTGCCAGGTGTCTGTAACTGGGGGAGTGAGAGGGTTAATCTCCGATACAGGAACAGGCTGCCCGGAGTCTGTGTCTGGGAGAGAGTGGGAGAGAGAGGGTTAATCGCCCATAGGGAACAGGCTGCCCTGTGTATGTAACTGGGAGAGAGTGGGAGAGAGAGGGTTAATCTCCCTTAGGGGAACCGAGTGCCCGGTCTGTGTAACCGGGGGAGAGATGGAGTGAGAGGGTTAATCTTCGATAGGGCAACAGGCTGCCTGGTGCCTGTAACTGGGGAAGAGTGGGGAGTGAGAGGGTAAATCTCCGATAGGGGGTCAGGCTGCACAGTGTGTGTAACTTGGGGGGGAGAGGGGGAGTGAGAGATTCAATCTCTGGTAGGGAACAGGCAGTCCACTGTCTGTATCTGGGGGGTGGGGCAGTATGAGGGTTAATCTCCGATAGGGGAACAGGCTGCCTGATGTCTGTAATGGTGGGGGAAAGAGGGAGTGAGAGGGTTAATCTCCCATAGGGGAACAGGCTGCCTTGTGTCAGTAATAGTTGGGGAGAGGGGGAGTGAGAGGTTTAACCTTGAATGGGTAAGAGGCTGGCCGGTGTGTGTAACTGGGTGAAGAGGGGGGGAGTGAGAGGGTTAATCTCTGGTAGGGAAGAGGCTGCCCATTATCTGTAACTTCAGGGGAGGGGCAGTATGACGGTTATTCACCGATAGGGAACAGGCTGCCCGTTGTCTGTAACCAGGAGAGAGGGGGTAGTGAGAGGGTTAATCTCCGTTGGGGAACAGGCTGCACGGTGTGTGTAACTGGGGGATAGGGGTAGTGAGAGGGTTAATCTCCGACAGGGAACAGGCTGCCCGGTGTCTGTAACCAGGAGAGAGGGGGGTAGTGAGAGGGTTAATCTCCGTTGGGGAACAGGCTGCACGGTGTGTGTAACTGGGGGAGAGGGGGAGTGAGAGGGTTAATTTCCGATAGGGGAACAGGCTGCACGGTGTTTGTAACTGGTGGAGAAGGGGAGTGAGAGGGGTTAATCTGCGATAGTTAACAGGCTGCCGGTGTTTGTAACTGGGGGAGAGGGGGAATGAGAGGGTTAATCTCTGAGAGGGAACAGGCTGCCTGGTGTCTGTAACTGGGGGAGAGGGGAGTGAGGGGGTTAATCTTCGATAGGGAACAAGCTGCCTGGTGCCTGTAACTGGGGGAGAGGGGCTAGTGAGAGGGTTAATCTCCGACAGGGAACAGGCTGCACGGTGTGTGTAACTGGGGGAGAGGGGCTAGTGAGATGGTTAATATCCGATAGGGGAACAGGCTGCCCGGTGTCTGTAACTGGGGGAGAGGGGGAGTGAGATGGTTAATATCCGATAGGGGAAAAGGCTGCCCGCTGTCTGTATGTGGGGGAGAGGGGGAGTGAGAGGGTAAATCTCTGATAGGGGAACAGGCTGCCCGGTGTCTGTAACTGGGGGAGAGGGGGAGTGAGATGGTTAATATCCCATAGGGAACAAGCTGCCCGGTGTCTGTAACTGGGGGAGAGGGGGAGTGAGAGGGTTAATCTCCGATAGGGAACAAGCTGCCTTGTGTCTGTAACTGGGGGAGAGGGGTGAGTGAGAGGGTTAATCTCGGATAGGGGAAATAGGCTGCCCGGTGTCTGTAACTGGGGGAGAGGGGGAGTGAGAGGGTTAATCTCCGATAGGGAACAAGCTGCCTGGTGTCTGTAACTGGGGGAGAGGGGGAGTGAGAGGGTTAATCTCCGATAGGGAACAAGCTGCCTGGTGTCTGTAACTGGGGGAGAGGGGGAGTGAGAGGGTTAATCTCCGATAGGGAACAAGCTGCCCGGTGTCTGTAACTGGGGGAGAGGATAAGTGAGAGGGTTAATCTCCGATAGGGAACAAGCTGCCTGGTGTCTGTAACTGGGGGAGTGGGGGAGTGAGAGGGTTAATCTCCGATAGGGAACAAGCTGCCTGGTGTCTGTAACTGGGGGAGAGGGGGAGTGAGATGGTTAATATCCCATAGGGAACAAGCTGCCTGGTGTCTGTAACTGGGGGAGTGGGGAGTGAGAGGGTTAATCTCCGATAGGGAACAAGTGCTGG
>JANJGN010002879.1:2500-56883 GCA_026770705.1 Isurus oxyrinchus
AAACAGGGCTATGGGGAGAAAGTGTGGCAGTGGAATTAGTTTGGGGATTGACACAGGGCTATGGGGAGAGAGCGGGGCAGGGGGTTTAGTTTAGGATTGATACTGGGCTATGGGGAGAGAGCGGGACAGTGGGATTAGTTTAGGATTGATTCTGGGCTATGGGGAGAGAGCGGGACAGTGGGATTAGTTTAGGATTGATACTGCGCTATGGGGAGAGAGCGGGGCAGTGGGATTAGTCTGGGGATTGATACAGGGCTACGGGGAGAGAGTGGGGCAGTGGGATTAGTTTGGGGATTGATACTGGGCTGTGGGGAGAGAGCGGGGCAGTGGGATTAGTTTGGGGATTGATACAGGGCTACGGGGAGAGAGCGGGGCAGTGGGATTAGTTTGGGATTGATACTGGGCTGTGGGGAGAGACTGGGGCAGTGGGATTAGTTTGGGGATTGATACAGGGCTATGGGGAGAGAGCGGGGCAGTGGGATTAGTTTGGGGATTGATACTGGGCTATGTGGAGAGAGCGGGGCAGTGGGATATGTCTGGGGATTGATACTGGGCTATGGGGAGAGAGCGGGACAGTGGGATTAGTTTGGAGATTAATGCAGGGCTATGGGAGAGAGCGGGAGAGTGGGATTAGTTTGGAGATTAATGCAGAGCTATGGGAGAGAGCAGAACAGTGGGATTAGTTTGGGGATAGATACAGGGCTATGGCGAGAGAGCGGGACAGTGGGATTAGTTTGGGGATCGATACTGGGCTATGGGGAGAGCGCGGGACAGTGGGATTAGTTTGGGGATTGATAATGGGCTATAGGGAGAGAGCGGGATAGTGAGATTAGTTTGGGATTTGATAAGGGGCTATGGGGAGAGAGCGGGGCAGTGCGATTAGATTGGGGATTGATACTGGGCTATGGGGAGAGCACAGGGCAGTGGGATTAGTTTGGGGATTGCTGCTGGGCTATGGGGAGAGTGCAGGGCAGTGGGATTAGTTTGGGGATTGATTCTGGGCTATGGGGTGGGAGCGGGACAGTAGGATTAGTTTTGGGATTGATTCTGGGCTATGGGGAGGGAGTTGGGTAGTGGGATTAGGTGGGGATTGATACAGGGCTATGGGGAGAGAGCGGGACAGTGGGAGTAGTTTGGGGATTGATACTGGGCTACGGGTAGAGAGCTGGGCAGTGGGATTAGTTTGGGGATTGATACTGGCCAAGGGGGGACAGCAGGGCTGTAGTATTAGTTTGGGGATTGATACGGGCTATGGGGAGAGAGCGGGACAGTGGGATTAGTTTGGGGATTGATACAGGGCTATGGGGAGAGAGCGGGGCTGTGGGATTAGTTTGGGGATTGATACATGGCTATGGGGAGAGAGTGGGACAGTGGGATTAGTTTGGGGATTGATACAGGGCTATGGGGAGAGAGAGGGACTGTGGGAATAGTTTGGGGATTGATACAGGGCTATGGGGAGAGAGCGAGACAGTGGGATTTGTTTGGGGATTGACACTGGGCTATAGGGAGAGAGAAAGCCAGTGGGATTACTTTGCAGATTGATACAGGGCTATGGGGAGAGAGCGGGACAGTGCGATTAGTTCTGATCGATACTGGGATATGGGGAGAGAGCAGGGCAGTGGGATTAGTTTGGGGTTTGATACTGGGCTATGGGGAGACAGCGGGACAGTTGGATTAGTTTGGGATTGATACTGGGATATGAGGAGAGAGCGGGGCAGTGGGATTAGGTTGGGGATTGATACTGGGCTATGGGGAGAGAGTGGGACAGTGAGATTAGTTTGGGGATTGATACTGGGATATGAGGAGAGAGCGGGGCAGTGGGATTTGTTTGGGGATTGATACTGGGTTATGCGGATAGAGCGGGGCAGTGGGAATAGTTTGGGAATTGATACTGGGCTATGGGGAGAGAGCGGGGCAGTGGGATTAGTTTGGGAATTGATACTGGGCTATGGGGAGAGAGCGGGGCAGTGGGATTAGTTTGGGGATTGATACTGGTCTATGGGGAGAGAGCGGGACAGTGGGATTAGTTTGGGGATTGATACTGGGTTATGGGGAGAAAGCGGGGCAGTGGGATTAGTTTGGGGATTGATACTGGGCTATGGGGAGAGAGCGGGGCAGTGGGATTAGTTTGGGAATTGATACAGGGTTGTGGGGAGAGAGCGGGGCAGTGGGATTAGTTTGGGATTGATTAATGGTCTATGGGAAAGAGCGGGGCAGTGGGATTAGTTTGGGGATTGATACTGGGTTATGCGGATAGAGCGGGGCAGTGGGAATAGTTTGGGGATTGATACTGGGCTATGGGGATAGAGCGGGACAGTGGGATTAGTCTGGGATTGATACTGGGCTATGGGGAGAGAGCGGGACAGTGGGATTAGTTTGGGGATTGATACTGGGCTATGGGGAGAGAGCGGGGTAGTGGGATTAGTTTGGGAATTGATACTGGGCTACGGGGAGAGAGTGGGGCAGTGGGATTAGTTTGGGGATGGATACTGGGCTGTGGGGAGAGAGCGGGGCAGTGGGATTAGTTTGGGGATTGATACAGGGCTACGGGGAGAGAGTGGGGCAGTGGGATTAGTTTGGGGATTGATACTGGGCTGTGGGGAGAGAGCGGGGCAGTGGGATTAGTTTGGGGATTGATACAGGGCTACGGGGAGAGAGCGGGGCAGTGGGATTAGTTTGGGGATTGATACAGGGCTATGGGGAGAGAGCGGGACAGTGGGATTAGTTTGGAGCTTGATACAGGGCTATGGGGAGAAAGTGCGGCAGTGGGAATAGTTTGGGGATTGATACTGGGCTATGGGGAGAGAGTGGGGCAGTGGGATTAGTTTGGGGATTGATACTGGGCTATGTGGAGAGAGCGGGGCAGTGGGATATGTCTGGGGATTGATAATGGGCTATGGGGAGAGAGCGGGACAGTGGGATTAGTTTGGAGATTAATGCAGGGCTATGGGAGAGAGCGGGACAGTGGGATTAGTTTAGAGATTAATGCAGGGCTACGGGAAAGAGCAGAACAGTGGGATTAGTTTGGGGATTGATACTGGGCTGTGGGGAGAGAGCGGGACAGTGGGATTAGTTTGGGGATTGATACTGGGCTACGGGGAGAGAGCGGGGCAGTGGGATTAGTTTGGGGATTGATACAGGGCTATTGGGAGAGAGCGGGACAGTGGGATTAGTTTGGGGATTGATACTGGGCTGTGGGGAGAAAGTGCGGCAGTGGGATTAGTTTGAGGAATGATACTGGGCTGTGGGGAGAGAGCGGGACAGTGGGATTAGTTTGAGGAATGATACTGGGCTGTGGGGAGAGAGCGGGACAGTGGGATTAGTTTGGGGTTGATACTGGGCTATGGGGAGAGAGCGGGGCAGTGGGATTAGTTTGAGGATTGATACAGGGCTATGGGGAGAGAGCAGGGCTGTGGGATTAGTTTGGGGCTTGATACAGGGCTGTGGGGAGAAAATGCGGCAGTGGGAATAGTTTGGGGATTGATACTGGGCTATGGGGACTGTGCGTCACAGTGGGATCAGTTTCAGGATTGATACTGGGCTATGGGGAGAGAGCGCGGCAGTGGGATTAGTTTGAGGAATGATACAGGGCTATGGGGAGAGAGTGGGGCAGTGGGATTAGTTTGGGGATTGATACTGGGCTGTGGGGAGAAAGTGCGGCAGTGGGAATAGTTTGCGGATTGATACTGGGCTATGGGGAGAGTGCGTCTCAGTGGGATCAGTTTCAGGATTGATACTGGGCTATGGGGAGAGAGCGGGACAGTGGGATTAGTTTGGGAATTGATACTGGGCTATAGGGAGAGAGCGGGATAGTGGGATTAGTTTGGGATTTGATAAGGGACTATGGGGAGAGAGTAGGGCTTTGGGATTACTTTGGGGATTGATACTGGACTATGGGGAGAGAGCGGGACAGTGGGATTAGTTTGGAGATTAAAGCAGGGCTATGGGAGACAGTGAGACAGTGGGATTAGTTTGGGGATAGATACAGGGCTATGGAGAGAGAGCAGGACAGTGGGATTAGTTTGGGATTGATACTGGGCTATGTGGAGAGAGCCGGGCAGTGGGATTAGTTTGGGGATTGATACTGGGCTACAGGGAGAGAGCAGGGCAGTGGGATTAGTCTGGGGATTGAGACAGGGCTATGGGGAGAGAGCGGGACAGTGGGATTAGTTTGGGGGTTGACACTGGGCAATGGGGAGACAGTTGGGCAGTGGGATTAGTTTGGGGACTGACACTGGGCTATGGGCGGGAAGCGGGACAGTGGGATTAGTTTGGGGATTGATACTGGGCTATGGGGTGGGAGCGGGGCAGTGGCATTAGTTCGGGGTTTGATACTGGGCTACGCGGAGAGAGCGGGGGGGTGGGATTAGAATGGGGAGAGAGCGGGACAGTGCGATTAGTTTGGGGATTGATACAGGGCTATGGGGAGAAAGTGCGGCAGTGGGATTAGTTTGGAGATTGATACTGGGCTATGGGGAGAGAGCGGGGAAGTGGGATTAGTCTGGGGATTGATACTGGGCTATGGGGAGAGAGCAGGGCAGTGGGAATAGTTTGGGGATTGATACTGGGCAGTGGGGAGAGAGCGGGGCAGTGGGATTAGTTTGGGGATTGATACAGGGCTATGGGGAGAGAGTGGGACAGTGGGAATAGTTTGGGGATTGATAGTGGGCTATGGGGAGAGAGCGGGGAAGGGGGATTAGTTTGGGGATTGATACAGGGCTATGGGAAGAGAGCGGGACAGTGGGATTAGTTTGGGGATTGATACTGGGCTTTGGGGAGAGAGCGGGGCACTGGGATTAGTTTGGGGATTGATACTGGGCTATGGGGTGAGAGAGGGGAAGGGGGATTAGTCAGGGGATTGATACTGGGCTATGGGTAGAGCACAGGGCAGTGGGATTAGTTTGGGGATTGATGCTGGGCTATGGGTAGAGCGCAGGGCAGTGGGATTAGTTTCGGGATTGATGCTGGGCTATGGGGTGGGAGCGGCACAGTGGGATGAGTTTGGCGATTGATTCAATGCTATGGGGAGGGAGCGGGACAGTGGGATTAGTTCGGGGTTTGATACTGGGCTACGCGGAGAGAGCGGGGGGGTGGGATTAGAATGGGGAGAGAGCGGGACAGTGGGATTAGATTGGGGATTGATACAGGGCTATGGGGAGAGAGCGGGGTAGTGGGATTAGTTTGGGGATTGATACAGGGCTATGGGGAGAGAGCGGGACAGTGGGATTAGTTTGGAGATTAAAGCAGGGCTATGGGAGAGAGCGAGACAGTGGGATTAGTTTGGGGATAGATACAGGGCTATGGCGAGAGAGCGTCACAGTGGGATTAGTTTGGGGATTGATACTGGGCTGTGGGGAGAGAGCGGGACAGTGGGATTAGTTTGGGGATTGATACTGGGCTATGTGGAGAGAGCAGGGCAGTGGGATTAGTTTGGGGATTGATACAGGGCTATGGGGAGAGAGCGGGGCAGTGGGATTAGTTTGGGGCTTGATACAGGGCTATGGGGAGAAAGTGCGGCAGTGGGAATAGTTTGGGGATTGATACTGGGCTATGGGGAGAACGCGTCACAGTGGGATCAGTTTCAGGATTGATACTGGGCTATGGGGAGAGAGCGCGGCAGTGGGATTAGTTTGGGGAATGATACAGGGCTATGGGGAGAGAGTGGGGCAGTAGGATTAGTTTGGGGATTGATACTGGGCTGTGGGGAGAAAGTGCGGTAGTGGGAATAGTTTGGGGATTGATACTGGGCTACGGGGAGAGTGCGGGACAGTGGGATTAGTTTGGGGATTGATACTGGGCTATGGGGAGAGAACGGGGCACTGGGATTAGTTTGGGGATTGATACTGGGCTACAGGGAGACAGCGGGACAGTGGGATTAGTTTGGGGATTGATACTGGGCTATGGGGAGAGAGCGGGACAGTGGGATTCGTTTGGGGATTGATACTGGGCTACAGGGAGAGAGTTGGGCAGCGGATTAGTTTGGGGATTGATACAGGGCTATGGGGAGAGAGCGGGACAGTGCGATTAGTTTGGGATTGATACTGAGCGATGGGGATAGAGCGGGGCAGTGGGATTAGTTTGGGGATTGAGCCTGGGCTATGGGGAGAGAGCGGGACAGTGGGATTAGTTTGGGGATTGATACTGGGCTATGGGGAGAGAGTGGGACAGCGGGATTAGTTTGGGGATTGATACTGGGCTATGGGGAGAGAGCAGGACAGTGAGATTAGTTTGGGGATTGACACCGGGCTATGGGGAGAGAGTGGGACAGTGGGATTAGTTTGGGGATTGAGGCTGGGCTATGGGGAGAGAGCGGGACAGTGGGTTTAGTTTGGGGACTGATACTGGGGTATGGGGAGAGAGCGGGGCAGTGGGATTAGTTTGGGGATTGAAACTGGGCTATGAGGGGAGAGAGTGGGGCAGCAGGATTAGTTTGGGGATTGATACAGGGCTATGGGGATAGACCGGACCAGTGAGATTAGTTTGGCATTGATTAATGGGCTATGGGAAAGAGCGGGGCAGTGGGGTTAGTTTGGGGATTGATACAGGGCTATGGGGAGAGAGCAGGGCAGTGGGATTAGTTTGGGGCTTGATACAGGGCTATGGGGAGAAAGTGCGGCAGTGGGAATAGTTTGGATATTGATACTGGGCTATGGGGAGAGTGCGTCACAGTGGGATCAGTTTCAGGATTGATACAGGGCTATGGGGAGAGAGCGCGGCAGTGGGATTAGTTTGGGGAATGATACAGGGCTATGGGGAGAGAGCAGGGCAGTGGGATTAGTTTGAGGATTGATACAGGGCTATGGGGAGAGAGTGGGGCAGTGGGATTAGTTTGGGGATTGATACTGGGCTGTGGGGAGAAAGTGCGGTAGTGGGAATAGTTTGGGGATTGATACTGGGCTACGGGGAGAGTGCGGGACAGTGGGATTAGTTTGGGGATTGATACTGGGCTATGGGGAGAGAACGGGGCACTGGGATTAGTTTGGGGATTGATACTGGGCTACAGGGAGACAGCGGGACAGTGGGATTAGTTTGGGGATTGAAACTGGGCTATGGGGAGAGAGCGGGACAGTGGGATTCGTTTGGGGATTGATACTGGGCGACAGGGAGAGAGTTGGGCAGTGGATTAGTTTGGGGATTGATACAGGGCTATGGGGAGAGAGCGGGACAGTGGGATTAGTTTGGGGATTGATACAGGGCTATGGGGAGAGAGCGGGACAGTGGGATTAGTTTGGGATTGATACTGGGCGATGGGGATAGAGCGGGGCAGTGGGATTAGTTTGGGGATTGAGCCTGGGCTATGGGGAGAGAGCGGGACAGTGGGATTAGTTTGGGGATTGATACTGGGCTATGGGGAGAGAGTGGGACAGCGGGATTAGTTTGGGGATTGATACTGGGCTATGGGGAGAGCACAGGGCAGTGGGATTAGTTTGGGGATTGCTGCTGGGCTATGGGGAGAGCGCAGGGCAGTGGGATTAGTTTGGGGATTGATTTTGGGCTATGGGGTGGGAGCGGGGCAGTGGCATTAGTTCGGAGTTTGATACTGGGCTACGCGGAGAGAGCGGGGGGGTGGGATTAGAATGGGGAGAGAGCGGGACAGTGCGATTAGTTTGGGGATTGATACAGGGCTATGGGGAGAAAGTGCGGCAGTGGGATTAGTTTGGAGATTGATACTGGGCTATGGGGAGAGAGCGGGGAAGTGGGATTAGTCTGGGGATTGATACTGGGCAGTGGGGAGAGAGCGGGGCAGTGGGATTAGTTTGGGGATTGATACAGGGCTATGGGGAGAGAGTGGGACAGTGGGAATAGTTTGGGGATTGATAGTGGGCTATGGGGAGAGAGCGGGGAAGGGGGATTAGTTTGGGGATTGATACAGGGCTATGGGAAGAGAGCGGGACAGTGGGATTAGTTTGGGGATTGATACTGGGCTTTGGGGAGAGAGCGGGGCACTGGGATTAGTTTGGGGATTGATACTGGGCTATGGGGTGAGAGAGGGGAAGGGGGATTAGTCAGGGGATTGATACTGGGCTATGGGTAGAGCACAGGGCAGTGGGATTAGTTTGGGGATTGATGCTGGGCTATGGGTAGAGCGCAGGGCAGTGGGATTAGTTTCGGGATTGATGCTGGGCTATGGGGTGGGAGCGGCACAGTGGGATGAGTTTGGCGATTGATTCAATGCTATGGGGAGGGAGCGGGACAGTGGGATTAGTTCGGGGTTTGATACTGGGCTACGCGGAGAGAGCGGGGGGGTGGGATTAGAATGGGGAGAGAGCGGGACAGTGGGATTAGATTGGGGATTGATACAGGGCTATGGGGAGAGAGCGGGGTAGTGGGATTAGTTTGGGGATTGATACAGGGCTATGGGGAGAGAGCGGGACAGTGGGATTAGTTTGGAGATTAAAGCAGGGCAATGGGAGAGAGCGAGACAGTGGGATTAGTTTGGGGATAGATACAGGGCTATGGCGAGAGAGCGTCACAGTGGGATTAGTTTGGGGATTGATACTGGGCTGTGGGGAGAGAGCGGGACAGTGGGATTAGTTTGGGGATTGATACTGGGCTATGTGGAGAGAGCGGGGTAGTGGGATTAGTTTGGGGATTGATACAGGGCTATGGGGAGAGAGCGGGGCAGTGGGATTAGTTTGGGGCTTGATACAGGGCTATGGGGAGAAAGTGCGGCAGTGGGAATAGTTTGGGGATTGATACTGGGCTATGGGGAGAACGCGTCACAGTGGGATCAGTTTCAGGATTGATACTGGGCTATGGGGAGAGAGCGCGGCAGTGGGATTAGTTTGGGGAATGATACAGGGCTATGGGGAGAGAGTGGGGCAGTAGGATTAGTTTGGGGATTGATACAGGGCTGTGGGGAGAAAGTGCGGTAGTGGGAATAGTTTGGGGATTGATACTGGGCTACGGGGAGAGTGCGGGACAGTGGGATTAGTTTGGGGATTGATACTGGGCTATGGGGAGAGAACGGGGCACTGGGATTAGTTTGGGGATTGATACTGGGCTACAGGGAGACAGCGGGACAGTGGGATTAGTTTGGGGATTGATACTGGGCTATGGGGAGAGAGCGGGACAGTGGGATTCGTTTGGGGATTGATACTGGGCTACAGGGAGAGAGTTGGGCAGCGGATTAGTTTGGGGATTGATACTGGGCTATGGGGAGAGAGCGGGACAGTGCGATTAGTTTGGGATTGATACTGAGCGATGGGGATAGAGCGGGGCAGTGGGATTAGTTTGGGGATTGAGCCTGGGTTATGGGGAGAGAGCGGGACAGTGGGATTAGTTTGGGGATTGATACTGGGCTATGGGGAGAGAGTGGGACAGCGGGATTAGTTTGGGGATTGATACTGGGCTATGGGGAGAGAGCAGGACAGTGAGATTAGTTTGGGGATTGACACCGGGCTATGGGGAGAGAGTGGGACAGTGGGATTAGTTTGGGGATTGAGGCTGGGCTATGGGGAGAGAGCGGGACAGTGGGTTTAGTTTGGGGACTGATACTGGGCTATGGGGAGAGAGCGGGGCAGTGGGATTAGTTTGGGGATTGAAACTGGGCTATGAGGGGAGAGAGTGGGGCAGCAGGATTAGTTTGGGGATTGATACAGGGCTATGGGGATAGACCGGACCAGTGAGATTAGTTTGGCATTGATTAATGGGCTATGGGAAAGAGCGGGGCAGTGGGGTTAGTTTGGGGATTGATACAGGGCTATGGGGAGAGAGCAGGGCAGTGGGATTAGTTTGGGGCTTGATACAGGGCTATGGGGAGAAAGTGCGGCAGTGGGAATAGATTGGGGATTGATACTGGGCTATGGGGAGAGTGCGTCACAGTGGGATCAGTTTCAGGATTGATACAGGGCTATGGGGAGAGAGCGCGGCAGTGGGATTAGTTTGGGGAATGATACAGGGCTATGGGGAGAGAGCGGGGCAGTGGGATTAGTTTGGGGATTGATACAGGGCTATGGGGAGAGAGTGGGGCAGTGGGATTAGTTTGGGGATTGATACTGGGCTGTGGGGAGAAAGTGCGGCAGTGGGAATAGTTTGGGGATTGATACTGGGCTACGGGGAGAGTGCGGGACAGTGGGATTAGTTTGGGGATTGATACTGGGCTATGGGGAGAGAACGGGGCACTGGGATTAGTTTGGGGATTGATACTGGGCTACAGGGAGACAGCGGGACAGTGGGATTAGTTTGGGGATTGAAACTGGGCTATGGGGAGAGAGCGGGACAGTGGGATTCGTTTGGGGATTGATACTGGGCGACAGGGAGAGAGTTGGGCAGTGGATTAGTTTGGGGATTGATACAGGGCTATGGGGAGAGAGCGGGACAGTGCGATTAGTTTGGGATTGATACTGGGCGATGGGGATAGAGCGGGGCAGTGGGATTAGTTTGGGGATTGAGCCTGGGCTATGGGGAGAGAGCGGGACAGTGGGATTAGTTTGGGGATTGATACTGGGCTATGGGGAGAGAGTGGGACAGCGGGATTAGTTTGGGGATTGATACTGGGCTATGGGGAGAGAGCGGGACAGTGGGATTAGTTTGGGGATTGACACCGGGCTATGGGGAGAGAGTGGGACAGTGGGATTAGTTTGGGAATTGATACGGGCTATGGGGAGAGAGTGGGACAGTGGGATTAGTTTGGGGATTGAGGCTGGGCTATGGGGAGAGAGCGGGACAGTGGGATTAGTTTGGGGACTGATACTGGGCTATGGGGAGAGAGCGGGGCAGTGGGATTAGTTTGGGAATTGATACTGGGCTATGGGGAGAGAGCGCGACAGTGGGATTAGATTGGGGATTGATACTGGGCTATGGGGAGACAGCGGGACAGTGGGATTAGATTGGGGATTGATACTGGGCTATGGGGAGAGAGCGGGACAGTGGGATTAGATTGGGGATTGATACTGGGCTACGGGAAGAGAGCGGGGCAGTGGGATTAGTTTGGGGATTGATACTGGCCAAGGGGGGACAGCAGGGCTGTAGTATTAGTTTGGGAATTGATACGGGCTATGGGGAGAGAGGGGCAGGGGGATTAGTTTGGGGATTGATACAGGGCTATGGGGAGAGAGCAGGACAGTGGGATTAGTTTGGGGAATGATACAGGGCTATGGGGAGAGAGTGGGGTAGTGGGATTAGTTTGGGGATTGATACGGGCTATGGGGAGAGAGCGGGACAGTGGAATTAGTTTGGGGATTGATACAGGGCTATGGGGAGAGAGAGGGACTGTGGGAATAGTTTGGGGATTGATACAGGGCTATGGGGAGAGAGCGAGACAGTGGGATTTGTTTGGGGATTGATACTGGGCTATAGGGAGAGAGAAAGCCAGTGGGAATACTTTGCAGATTGATACAGGGCTATGGGGAGAGAGCGGGACAGTGCGATTAGTTTGGGATCGATACTGGGATATGGGGAGAGAGCAGGGCAGTGGGATTAGTTTGGGATTGGATACTGGGCTTTGGGGAGACAGCGGGACAGTTGGATTAGTTTGGGATTGATACAGGGCTATGGGGAGAGAGCGGGGCAGTGGGATCAGTTTGGGGATTGATACTGGTCTATGGGGAGAGAGCGGGACAGTGCGATTAGTTTGGGGATTGATACTGGCTTATGGGGAGAGAGCGGGGCAGTGGGATTAGTTTGGGGATTAATACAGGGCTATGGGGAGAGAGCGGGGCAGTGGGATTAGTTTGGGAATTGATACTGGGTTATGGGGAGAGAGCGGGGCAGTGGCATTAGTTTGGGAATTGATACTGGGCTATGGGGAGAGAGCGGGGCAGTGGGATTAGTTTGGGAATTGATACAGGGTTGTGGGGAGAGAGCGGGGCAGTGGGATTAGTTTGGGATTGATTAATGGTCTATGGGAAAGAGCGGGGCAGTGGGATTAGTTTGGGGATTGATACAGGGGGAGAGAGCAGGGCAGTGGGATTTGTTTGGGGATTGATACTGGGGTATGCGGATAGAGCGGGGCAGTGGGAATAGTTTGGGGATTGATACTGGGCTATGGGGATAGAGCGGGACAGTGGGATTAGTCTGGGATTGATACTGGGCTATGGGGAGAGAGCGGGACAGTGGGATTAGTTTGGGGATTGATACTGGGCTATGGGGAGAGAGCGGGGTAGTGGGATTAGTTTGGGAATTGATACTGGGCTACGGGGAGTGAGTGGGGCAGTGGGATTAGTTTGGGGATGGATACTGGGCTGTGGGGAGAGAGCGGGGCAGTGGGATTAGTTTGGGGATTGATACAGGGCTACGGGGAGAGAGTGGGGCAGTGGGATTAGTTTGGGGATTGATACTGGGCTGTGGGGAGTGTGCGTCACAGTGGGATCAGTTTCAGGATTGATACTGGGCTATGGGGAGAGAGCGCGGCAGTGGGATTAGTTTGAGGAATGATACAGGGCTATGGGGAGAGAGCGGGGCAGTGGGATTAGTTTGGGGATTGATACTGGGCTGTGGGGAGAAAGTGCGGCAGTGGGAATAGTTTGGGGATTGATACTGGGCTATGGGGAGAGTGCGTCTCAGTGGGATCAGTTTCAGGATTGATACTGGGCTATGGGGAGAGAGCGGGACAGTGGGATTAGTTTGGGAATTGATACTGGGCTATAGGGAGAGAGCAGGACAGTGGGATTAGTTTGGGGATTGATACTGGACAATGGGGAGAGAGCAGGACAGTGGGATTACTTTGGGGATTGATACTGGACTATGGGGAGAGAGCAGGACAGTGGGATTAGTTTGGAGATTAAAGCAGGGCTATGGGAGAGAGTGAGACAGTGGGATTAGTTTGGGGATAGATACAGGGCTATGGCGAGAGAGCAGGGCAGTGGGATTAGTTTGGGGATTGATACTGGGCTATGTGGAGAGAGCCGGGCAGTGGGATTAGTTTGGGGATTGATACTGGGCTATGGGGAGAGTGCGTCACAGTGGGATCAGTTTCAGGATTGATACTGGGCTATGGGGAAAGAGCGCGGCAGTGGGATTAGTTTGGGGATTGATACTGGGCTACAGGGAGAGAGCAGGGCAGTGGGATTAGTCTGGGGATTGAGACAGGGCTATGGGGAGAGAGCGGGAAAGTGGGATTAGTTTGGGGGTTGACACTGGGCAATGGGGAGACAGTTGGGCAGTGGGATTAGTTTGGGGACTGACACTGGGCTATGGGCGGGAAGCGGGACAGTGGGATTAGTTTGGGGATTGATACTGGGCTATGGGCGGGAAGCGGGACAGTGGGATTAGTTTGGGGATTGATACTGGGCTTTGGGGAGAGAGCGGGGCAGTGCGATTAGATTGGGGATTGATACTGGGCTATGGGGAGAGAGCGGGGTAGTGGGATTAGTTTGGGAATTGATACTGGGCTACGGGGAGAGAGTGGGGCAGTGGGATTAGTTTGGGGATGGATACTGGGCTGTGGGGAGAGAGCGGGGCAGTGGGATTAGTTTGGGGATTGATACAGGGCTACGGGGAGAGAGTGGGGCAGTGGGATTAGTTTGGGGATTGATACTGGGCTGTGGGGAGAGAGCGGGGCAGTGGGATTAGTTTGGGGATTGATACAGGGCTACGGGGAGAGAGCGGGGCAGTGGGATTAGTTTGGGGATTGATACAGGGCTATGGGGAGAGAGCGGGACAGTGGGATTAGTTTGGAGCTTGATACAGGGCTATGGGGAGAAAGTGCGGCAGTGGGAATAGTTTGGGGATTGATACTGGGCTATGGGGAGAGAGTGGGGCAGTGGGATTAGTTTGGGGATTGATACTGGGCTATGTGGAGAGAGCGGGGCAGTGGGATATGTCTGGGGATTGATAATGGGCTATGGGGAGAGAGCGGGACAGTGGGATTAGTTTGGAGATTAATGCAGGGCTATGGGAGAGAGCGGGACAGTGGGATTAGTTTAGAGATTAATGCAGGGCTACGGGAAAGAGCAGAACAGTGGGATTAGTTTGGGGATTGATACTGGGCTGTGGGGAGAGAGCGGGACAGTGGGATTAGTTTGGGGATTGATACTGGGCTACGGGGAGAGAGCGGGGCAGTGGGATTAGTTTGGGGATTGATACAGGGCTATTGGGAGAGAGCGGGACAGTGGGATTAGTTTGGGGATTGATACTGGGCTGTGGGGAGAAAGTGCGGCAGTGGGATTAGTTTGAGGAATGATACTGGGCTGTGGGGAGAGAGCGGGACAGTGGGATTAGTTTGAGGAATGATACTGGGCTGTGGGGAGAGAGCGGGACAGTGGGATTAGTTTGGGGTTGATACTGGGCTATGGGGAGAGAGCGGGGCAGTGGGATTAGTTTGAGGATTGATACAGGGCTATGGGGAGAGAGCAGGGCTGTGGGATTAGTTTGGGGCTTGATACAGGGCTATGGGGAGAAAATGCGGCAGTGGGAATAGTTTGGGGATTGATACTGGGCTATGGGGACTGTGCGTCACAGTGGGATCAGTTTCAGGATTGATACTGGGCTATGGGGAGAGAGCGCGGCAATGGGATTAGTTTGAGGAATGATACAGGGCTATGGGGAGAGAGTGGGGCAGTGGGATTAGTTTGGGGATTGATACTGGGCTGTGGGGAGAAAGTGCGGCAGTGGGAATAGTTTGCGGATTGATACTGCGCTATGGGGAGAGTGCGTCTCAGTGGGATCAGTTTCAGGATTGATACTGGGCTATGGGGAGAGAGCGGGACAGTGGGATTAGTTTGGGAATTGATACTGGGCTATAGGGAGAGAGCGGGATAGTGGGATTAGTTTGGGATTTGATAAGGGACTATGGGGAGAGAGTAGGGCTTTGGGATTACTTTGGGGATTGATACTGGACTATGGGGAGAGAGCGGGACAGTGGGATTAGTTTGGAGATTAAAGCAGGGCTATGGGAGACAGTGAGACAGTGGGATTAGTTTGGGGATAGATACAGGGCTATGGAGAGAGAGCAGGACAGTGGGATTAGTTTGGGATTGATACTGGGCTATGTGGAGAGAGCCGGGCAGTGGGATTAGTTTGGGGATTGATACTGGGCTATGGGGAGAGTGCGTCACAGTGGGATCAGTTTCAGGATTGATACTGGGCTATGGGGAAAGAGCGCGGCAGTGGGATTAGTTTGGGGATTGATACTGGGCTATGGGGAGAGAGGGGACAGTGGGATCAGTTTGGGGAATGATACAGGGCTATGGGGAGAGAGCGGGGCAGTGGGATTAGTTTGGGGAATGATACAGGGCTATGGGGAGAGAGCGGGACAGTGGGATTAGTTTGGGGATTGATACTGGGCTACAGGGAGAGAGCAGGGCAGTGGGATTAGTCTGGGGATTGAGACAGGGCTATGGGGAGAGAGCGGGACAGTGGGATTAGTTTGGGGGTTGACACTGGGCAATGGGGAGACAGTTGGGCAGTGGGATTAGTTTGGGGACTGACACTGGGCTATGGGCGGGAAGCGGGACAGTGGGATTAGTTTGGGGATTGATACTGGGCTATGGGCGGGAAGCGGGACAGTGGGATTAGTTTGGGGATTGATACTGGGCTTTGGGGAGAGAGCGGGGCAGTGCGATTAGATTGGGGATTGATACTGGGCTATGGGGAGAGCACAGGGCAGTGGGATTAGTTTGGGGATTGCTGCTGGGCTATGGGGAGAGGGCAGGGCAGTGGGATTAGTTTGGGGATTGATTTTGGGCTATGGGGTGGGAGCGGGGCAGTGGCATTAGTTCGGGGTTTGATACTGGGCTACGCGGAGAGAGCGGGGGGGTGGGATTAGAATGGGGAGAGAGCGGGACAGTGCGATTAGTTTGGGGATTGATACAGGGCTATGGGGAGAAAGTGCGGCAGTGGGATTAGTTTGGAGATTGATACTGGGCTATGGGGAGAGAGCGGGGAAGTGGGATTAGTCTGGGGATTGATACTGGGCAGTGGGGAGAGAGCGGGGCAGTGGGATTAGTTTGGGGATTGATACAGGGCTATGGGGAGAGAGTGGGACAGTGGGAATAGTTTGGGGATTGATAGTGGGCTATGGGGAGAGAGCGGGGAAGGGGGATTAGTTTGGGGATTGATACAGGGCTATGGGAAGAGAGCGGGACAGTGGGATTAGTTTGGGGATTGATACTGGGCTTTGGGGAGAGAGCGGGGCACTGGGATTAGTTTGGGGATTGATACTGGGCTATGGGGTGAGAGCGGGGAAGGGGGATTAGTCAGGGGATTGATACTGGGCTATGGGTAGAGCACAGGGCAGTGGGATTAGTTTGGGGATTGATGCTGGGCTATGGGTAGAGCGCAGGGCAGTGGGATTAGTTTCGGGATTGATGCTGGGCTATGGGGTGGGAGCGGCACAGTGGGATGAGTTTGGCGATTGATTCAATGCTATGGGGAGGGAGCGGGACAGTGGGATTAGTTCGGGGTTTGATACTGGGCTACGCGGAGAGAGCGGGGGGGTGGGATTAGAATGGGGAGAGAGCGGGACAGTGGGATTAGATTGGGGATTGATACAGGGCTATGGGGAGAGAGCGGGGTAGTGGGATTAGTTTGGGGATTGATACAGGGCTATGGGGAGAGAGCGGGACAGTGGGATTAGTTTGGAGATTAAAGCAGGGCAATGGGAGAGAGCGAGACAGTGGGATTAGTTTGGGGATAGATACAGGGCTATGGCGAGAGAGCGTCACAGTGGGATTAGTTTGGGGATTGATACTGGGCTGTGGGGAGAGAGCGGGACAGTGGGATTAGTTTGGGGATTGATACTGGGCTATGTGGAGAGAGCAGGGCAGTGGGATTAGTTTGGGGATTGATACAGGGCTATGGGGAGAGAGCGGGGCAGTGGGATTAGTTTGGGGCTTGATACAGGGCTATGGGGAGAAAGTGCGGCAGTGGGAATAGTTTGGGGATTGATACTGGGCTATGGGGAGAACGCGTCACAGTGGGATCAGTTTCAGGATTGATACTGGGCTATGGGGAGAGAGCGCGGCAGTGGGATTAGTTTGGGGAATGATACAGGGCTATGGGGAGAGAGTGGGGCAGTAGGATTAGTTTGGGGATTGATACTGGGCTGTGGGGAGAAAGTGCGGTAGTGGGAATAGTTTGGGGATTGATACTGGGCTACGGGGAGAGTGCGGGACAGTGGGATTAGTTTGGGGATTGATACTGGGCTATGGGGAGAGAACGGGGCACTGGGATTAGTTTGGGGATTGATACTGGGCTACAGGGAGACAGCGGGACAGTGGGATTAGTTTGGGGATTGATACTGGGCTATGGGGAGAGAGCGGGACAGTGGGATTCGTTTGGGGATTGATACTGGGCTACAGGGAGAGAGTTGGGCAGCGGATTAGTTTGGGGATTGATACAGGGCTATGGGGAGAGAGCGGGACAGTGCGATTAGTTTGGGATTGATACTGAGCGATGGGGATAGAGCGGGGCAGTGGGATTAGTTTGGGGATTGAGCCTGGGCTATGGGGAGAGAGCGGGACAGTGGGATTAGTTTGGGGATTGATACTGGGCTATGGGGAGAGAGTGGGACAGCGGGATTAGTTTGGGGATTGATACTGGGCTATGGGGAGAGAGCAGGACAGTGAGATTAGTTTGGGGATTGACACCGGGCTATGGGGAGAGAGTGGGACAGTGGGATTAGTTTGGGGATTGAGGCTGGGCTATGGGGAGAGAGCGGGACAGTGGGTTTAGTTTGGGGACTGATACTGGGCTATGGGGAGAGAGCGGGGCAGTGGGATTAGTTTGGGGATTGAAACTGGGCTATGAGGGGAGAGAGTGGGGCAGCAGGATTAGTTTGGGGATTGATACAGGGCTATGGGGATAGACCGGACCAGTGAGATTAGTTTGGCATTGATTAATGGGCTATGGGAAAGAGCGGGGCAGTGGGGTTAGTTTGGGGATTGATACAGGGCTATGGGGAGAGAGCAGGGCAGTGGGATTAGTTTGGGGCTTGATACAGGGCTATGGGGAGAAAGTGCGGCAGTGGGAATAGTTTGGATATTGATACTGGGCTATGGGGAGAGTGCGTCACAGTGGGATCAGTTTCAGGATTGATACAGGGCTATGGGGAGAGAGCGCGGCAGTGGGATTAGTTTGGGGAATGATACAGGGCTATGGGGAGAGAGTGGGGCAGTGGGATTAGTTTGGGGATTGATACTGGGCTGTGGGGAGAAAGTGCGGCAGTGGGAATAGTTTGGGGATTGATACTGGGCTACGGGGAGAGTGCGGGACAGTGGGATTAGTTTGGGGATTGATACTGGGCTATGGGGAGAGAACGGGGCACTGGGATTAGTTTGGGGATTGATACTGGGCTACAGGGAGACAGCGGGACAGAGGGATTAGTTTGGGGATTGAAACTGGGCTATGGGGAGAGAGCGGGACAGTGGGATTCGTTTGGGGATTGATACTGGGCGACAGGGAGAGAGTTGGGCAGTGGATTAGTTTGGGGATTGATACAGGGCTATGGGGAGAGAGCGGGACAGTGGGATTAGTTTGGGATTGATACTGGGCGATGGGGATAGAGCGGGGCAGTGGGATTAGTTTGGGGATTGAGCCTGGGCTATGGGGAGAGAGCGGGACAGTGGGATTAGTTTGGGGATTGATACTGGGCTATGGGGAGAGAGTGGGACAGCGGGATTAGTTTGGGGATTGATACTGGGCTATGGGGAGAGCACAGGGCAGTGGGATTAGTTTGGGGATTGCTGCTGGGCTATGGGGAGAGCGCAGGGCAGTGGGATTAGTTTGGGGATTGATTTTGGGCTATGGGGTGGGAGCGGGGCAGTGGCATTAGTTCGGGGTTTGATACTGGGCTACGCGGAGAGAGCGGGGGGGGTGGGATTAGAATGGGGAGAGAGCGGGACAGTGCGATTAGTTTGGGGATTGATACAGGGCTATGGGGAGAAAGTGCGGCAGTGGGATTAGTTTGGAGATTGATACTGGGCTATGGGGAGAGAGCGGGGAAGTGGGATTAGTCTGGGGATTGATACTGGGCAGTGGGGAGAGAGCGGGGCAGTGGGATTAGTTTGGGGATTGATACAGGGCTATGGGGAGAGAGTGGGACAGTGGGAATAGTTTGGGGATTGATAGTGGGCTATGGGGAGAGAGCGGGGAAGGGGGATTAGTTTGGGGATTGATACAGGGCTATGGGAAGAGAGCGGGACAGTGGGATTAGTTTGGGGATTGATACTGGGCTTTGGGGAGAGAGCGGGGCACTGGGATTAGTTTGGGGATTGATACTGGGCTATGGGGTGAGAGAGGGGAAGGGGGATTAGTCAGGGGATTGATACTGGGCTATGGGTAGAGCACAGGGCAGTGGGATTAGTTTGGGGATTGATGCTGGGCTATGGGTAGAGCGCAGGGCAGTGGGATTAGTTTCGGGATTGATGCTGGGCTATGGGGTGGGAGCGGCACAGTGGGATGAGTTTGGCGATTGATTCAATGCTATGGGGAGGGAGCGGGACAGTGGGATTAGTTCGGGGTTTGATACTGGGCTACGCGGAGAGAGCGGGGGGGTGGGATTAGAATGGGGAGAGAGCGGGACAGTGGGATTAGATTGGGGATTGATACAGGGCTATGGGGAGAGAGCGGGGTAGTGGGATTAGTTTGGGGATTGATACAGGGCTATGGGGAGAGAGCGGGACAGTGGGATTAGTTTGGAGATTAAAGCAGGGCAATGGGAGAGAGCGAGACAGTGGGATTAGTTTGGGGATAGATACAGGGCTATGGCGAGAGAGCGTCACAGTGGGATTAGTTTGGGGATTGATACTGGGCTGTGGGGAGAGAGCGGGACAGTGGGATTAGTTTGGGGATTGATACTGGGCTATGGGGAGAGAGTGGGACAGCGGGATTAGTTTGGGGATTGATACTGGGCTATGGGGAGAGAGCGGGACAGTGGGATTAGTTTGGGGATTGACACCGGGCTATGGGGAGAGAGTGGGACAGTGGGATTAGTTTGGGAATTGATACGGGCTATGGGGAGAGAGTGGGACAGTGGGATTAGTTTGGGGATTGAGGCTGGGCTATGGGGAGAGAGCGGGACAGTGGGATTAGTTTGGGGACTGATACTGGGCTATGGGGAGAGAGCGGGGCAGTGGGATTAGTTTGGGAATTGATACTGGGCTATGGGGAGAGAGCGCGACAGTGGGATTAGATTGGGGATTGATACTGGGCTATGGGGAGACAGCGGGACAGTGGGATTAGATTGGGGATTGATACTGGGCTATGGGGAGAGAGCGGGACAGTGGGATTAGATTGGGGATTGATACTGGGCTACGGGAAGAGAGCGGGGCAGTGGGATTAGTTTGGGGATTGATACTGGCCAAGGGGGGACAGCAGGGCTGTAGTATTAGTTTGGGAATTGATACGGGCTATGGGGAGAGAGGGGCAGGGGGATTAGTTTGGGGATTGATACAGGGCTATGGGGAGAGAGCAGGACAGTGGGATTAGTTTGGGGAATGATACAGGGCTATGGGGAGAGAGTGGGGTAGTGGGATTAGTTTGGGGATTGATACGGGCTATGGGGAGAGAGCGGGACAGTGGAATTAGTTTGGGGATTGATACAGGGCTATGGGGAGAGAGAGGGACTGTGGGAATAGTTTGGGGATTGATACAGGGCTATGGGGAGAGAGCGAGACAGTGGGATTTGTTTGGGGATTGATACTGGGCTATAGGGAGAGAGAAAGCCAGTGGGATTACTTTGCAGATTGATACAGGGCTATGGGGAGAGAGCGGGACAGTGCGATTAGTTTGGGATCGATACTGGGATATGGGGAGAGAGCAGGGCAGTGGGATTAGTTTGGGATTGGATACTGGGCTTTGGGGAGACAGCGGGACAGTTGGATTAGTTTGGGATTGATACAGGGCTATGGGGAGAGAGCGGGGCAGTGGGATCAGTTTGGGGATTGATACTGGTCTATGGGGAGAGAGCGGGACAGTGCGATTAGTTTGGGGATTGATACTGGCTTATGGGGAGAGAGCGGGGCAGTGGGATTAGTTTGGGGATTAATACAGGGCTATGGGGAGAGAGCGGGGCAGTGGGATTAGTTTGGGAATTGATACTGGGTTATGGGGAGAGAGCGGGGCAGTGGCATTAGTTTGGGAATTGATACTGGGCTATGGGGAGAGAGCGGGGCAGTGGGATTAGTTTGGGAATTGATACAGGGTTGTGGGGAGAGAGCGGGGCAGTGGGATTAGTTTGGGATTGATTAATGGTCTATGGGAAAGAGCGGGGCAGTGGGATTAGTTTGGGGATTGATACAGGGGGAGAGAGCAGGGCAGTGGGATTTGTTTGGGGATTGATACTGGGGTATGCGGATAGAGCGGGGCAGTGGGAATAGTTTGGGGATTGATACTGGGCTATGGGGATAGAGCGGGACAGTGGGATTAGTCTGGGATTGATACTGGGCTATGGGGAGAGAGCGGGACAGTGGGATTAGTTTGGGGATTGATACTGGGCTATGGGGAGAGAGCGGGGTAGTGGGATTAGTTTGGGAATTGATACTGGGCTACGGGGAGAGAGTGGGGCAGTGGGATTAGTTTGGGGATGGATACTGGGCTGTGGGGAGAGAGCGGGGCAGTGGGATTAGTTTGGGGATTGATACAGGGCTACGGGGAGAGAGTGGGGCAGTGGGATTAGTTTGGGGATTGATACTGGGCTGTGGGGAGTGTGCGTCACAGTGGGATCAGTTTCAGGATTGATACTGGGCTATGGGGAGAGAGCGCGGCAGTGGGATTAGTTTGAGGAATGATACAGGGCTATGGGGAGAGAGCGGGGCAGTGGGATTAGTTTGGGGATTGATACTGGGCTGTGGGGAGAAAGTGCGGCAGTGGGAATAGTTTGGGGATTGATACTGGGCTATGGGGAGAGTGCGTCTCAGTGGGATCAGTTTCAGGATTGATACTGGGCTATGGGGAGAGAGCGGGACAGTGGGATTAGTTTGGGAATTGATACTGGGCTATAGGGAGAGAGCAGGACAGTGGGATTAGTTTGGGGATTGATACTGGACAATGGGGAGAGAGCAGGACAGTGGGATTACTTTGGGGATTGATACTGGACTATGGGGAGAGAGCAGGACAGTGGGATTAGTTTGGAGATTAAAGCAGGGCTATGGGAGAGAGTGAGACAGTGGGATTAGTTTGGGGATAGATACAGGGCTATGGCGAGAGAGCAGGGCAGTGGGATTAGTTTGGGGATTGATACTGGGCTATGTGGAGAGAGCCGGGCAGTGGGATTAGTTTGGGGATTGATACTGGGCTATGGGGAGAGTGCGTCACAGTGGGATCAGTTTCAGGATTGATACTGGGCTATGGGGAAAGAGCGCGGCAGTGGGATTAGTTTGGGGATTGATACTGGGCTACAGGGAGAGAGCAGGGCAGTGGGATTAGTCTGGGGATTGAGACAGGGCTATGGGGAGAGAGCGGGAAAGTGGGATTAGTTTGGCGATTCATTCAATGCTATGGGGAGAGAGCGGGGCAGTGGGATTAGTTTGGGGTTTGATACTGGGCTATGGGCGGGAAGCGGGACAGTGGGATTAGTTTGGGGATTGATACTGGGCTATGGGCGGGAAGCGGGACAGTGGGATTAGTTTGGGGATTGATACTGGGCTTTGGGGAGAGAGCGGGGCAGTGCGATTAGATTGGGGATTGATACTGGGCTATGGGGAGAGCACAGGGCAGTGGGATTAGTTTGGGGATTGATTTTGGGCTATGGGGTGGGAGCGGGGCAGTGGGATTAGTTTGGCGATTCATTCAATGCTATGGGGAGAGAGCGGGGCAGTGGGATTAGTTTGGGGTTTGATACTGGGCTGTGGGGAGAGAGCGGGACAGTGCGATTAGTTTGGGGGTTGATACTGGGCAATGGGGAGAGAGTTGGGCAGTGGATTAGTTTGGGGATTGAGCCTGGGCTATGGGGAGAGAGCGGGACAGTGGGATTAGTTTGGGGATTGACACCGGGCTATGGGGTGAGAGCGGGACAGTGGGATTAGTTTGGGGATTGATACTGGGCGATGGAGAGAGAGAGGGACAGAGGGATTAGTTTGGGGTTTGATACTGGGATATGGGGAGACAGCGGGACAGTTGGATTAGTTTGGGATTGATACAGGGCTATGGGGAGAGAGCGGGGCAGTGGGATTAGTTTGGGGATTGATACTGGTCTATGGGGAGAGAGCGGGACAGTGGGATTAGTTTGGGGATTGATACTGGCTTATGGGGAGAGAGCGGGGCAGTGGGATTAGTTTGGGGATTCATACAGGGTTATGGGGAGAGAGCGGGGCAGTGGGATTAGTTTGGGAATTGATACTGGGTTATGGGGAGAGAGCGGGGCAGTGGCATTAGTTTGGGAATTGATACTGGGCTATGGGGAGAGAGCGGGGCAGTGGGATTAGTTTGGGAATTGATACAGGGTTGTGGGGAGACAGCGGGGCAGTGGGATTAGTTTGGGATTGATTAATGGTCTATGGGAAAGAGCGGGGCAGTGGGATTAGTTTGGGGATTGATACAGGGGGAGAGAGCAGGGCAGTGGGATTTGTTTGGGGATTGATACTGGGTTATGCGGATAGAGCGGGGCAGTGGGAATAGTTTGGGGATTGATACTGGGCTATGGGGATAGAGCGGGACAGTGGGATTAGTCTGGGATTGATACTGGGCTATGGGGAGAGAGCGGGACAGTGGGATTAGTTTGGGGATTGATACTGGGCTATGGGGAGAGAGCGGAGTAGTGGGATTAGTTTGGGAATTGATACTGGGCTACGGGGAGAGAGTGGGGCAGTGGGATTAGTTTGGGGATGGATACTGGGCTGTGGGGAGAGAGCGGGGCAGTGGGATTAGTTTGGGGATTGATACAGGGCTACGGGGAGAGAGTGGGGCAGTGGGATTAGTTTGGGGATTGATACTGGGCTGCGGGGAGAGAGCGGGGCAGTGGGATTAGTTTGGGGATTGATACAGGGCTACAGGGAGAGAGCGGGGCAGTGGGATTAGTTTGGGGATTGATACAGGGCTATGGGGAGAGAGCGGGACAGTGGGATTAGTTTGGAGCTTGATACAGGGCTATGGGGAGAAAGTGCGGCAGTGGGAATAGTTTAGGGATTGATACTGGGCTATGGGGAGAGTGTGGGACAGTGGTATCAGTTTCAGGATTGATACTGGGCTATGGGGAGAGAGCGGGACAGTGGGATTAGTTTGGGGATTGATACAGGGCAATGGAGAGAGACTGGGCAGTGGGATTAGTTTGGGGATTGATACAGGGCTATGGGGAGAGAGCGGGGCAGTGGGATTAGTTTGGGGATTGATACTGGGCTATGTGGAGAGAGCGGGGCAGTGGGATATGTCTGGGGATTGATACTGGGCTATGGGGAGAGAGCGGGACAGTGGGATTAGTTAGGAGATTAATGCAGGGCTATGGGAGAGAGCGGGACAGTGGGATTAGTTTGGAGATTGATACTGGGCTGTGGGGAGAGAGCGGGACAGTGGGATTAGTTTGGGGATTGATACTGGGCTATGGGGAGTGAGTGGGGCAGTGGGATTAGTTTGGGGATTGATACAGGGCTATGGGGAGAGAACGGGGCACTGGGATTAGTTTGGGGATTGATACTGGGCTACAGGGAGACAGCGGGACAGTGGGATTAGTTTGGGATTGATACTGGGCTATGGGGAGTGAGCAGGACAGTGGGATTAGGTGGGGATTGATACTGGGCTATGGGGAGAGAGCGGGACAGTGGGATTAGTTTGGGGATTGATACTGGGCTATGGGGAGAGAACGGGGCACTGGGATTAGTTTGGGGATTGATACTGGGCTACAGGGAGACAGCGGGACAGTGGGATTAGTTTGGGGATTGATACTGGGCTACAGGGAGAGAGCAGGGCAGTGGGATTAGTCTGGGGAATGAGACAGGGCTATGGGGAGAGAGCGGGACAGTGGGATTAGTTTGGGGGTTGACACTGGGCAATGGGGAGAGAGTTGGGCAGTGGGATTAGTTTGGGGACTGACACTGGGCTATGGGCGGGAAGCGGGACAGTGGGATTAGTTTGGGGATTGATACTGGGCTATGGGCGGGAAGCGGGACAGTGGGATTAGTTTGGGGATTGATACTGGGTTTTGGGGAGAGAGCGGGGCAGTGCGATTAGATTGGGGATTGATACTGGGCTATGGGGAGAGCACAGGGCAGTGGGATTAGTTTGGGGATTGGTGCTGGGCTATGGGGAGAGCGCAGGGCAGTGGGATTAGTTTGGGGATTGATTCTGGGTTATGGGGTGGGAGCGGGGCAGTGGGATTAGTGTGGGGTTTGATACTGGGCTGTGGGGAGAGAGCGGGACAGTGCGATTAATTTGGGGGTTGATACTGGGCAATGGGGAGAGAGTTGGGCAGTGGATTAGTTTGGGGATTGATACAGGGCTATGGGGAGAGAGTGGGGCAGTGCGATTAGTTTGGGAATGATACTGGGCGATGGGGATAGAGCGGGGCAGTGGGATTAGTTTGGGGATTGAGCCTGGGCTATGGGGAGAGAGCGGGAAATGGGATTAGTTTGGGGATTGACACCGGGCTATGGGGTGAGAGCGGGACAGTGGGATTAGTTTGGGGCTTGATACTGGGCTGTGGGGAGAAAGGGCGGCAGTGGGAATAGTTTGGGGATTGATACTGGGCTATGGGGAAAGAGCGGGACAGTGGGATTAGTTTGGGGATTGATACTGGGCTATGGGGAGAGAGAGGGACAGTGGGATTAGTTTGGGGATTGATACTGGGCTATGGCGAGAGAGCAGGGCAGTGGGATTAGTTTGGGATTGATACTGGGCTGTGGGGAGAGAGCGGGACAGTGGGATTAGTTTGGGGTTGATACTGGGCTATGTGGAGAGAGCGGGGCAGTGGGATTAGTTTGGGGATTGATACAGGGCTATGGGGAGAGAGCAGGGCTGTGGGATTAGTTTGGGGCTTGATACAGGGCTATGGGGAGAAAATGCGGCAGTGGGAATAGTTTGGGGATTGATACTGGGCTGTGGGGAGTGTGCGTCACAGTGGGATCAGTTTCAGGATTGATACTGGGCTATGGGGAGAGAGCGCGGCAGTGGGATTAGTTTGAGGAATGATACAGGGCTATGGGGAGAGAGCGGGGCAGTGGGATTAGTTTGAGGAATGATACAGGGCTATGGGGAGAGAGCGGGGCAGTGGGATTAGTTTGGGGATTGATACAGGGCTATGGGGAGAGAGCGGGGCAGTGGGATTAGTTTGGGGATTGATACTGGGCTGTGGGGAGAAAGTGCGGCAGTGGGAATAGTTTGGGGATTGATACAGGGCTGTGGGGAGAAAGTGCGGCAGTGGGAATAGTTTGCGGATTGATACTGGGCTATGGGGAGAGTGCGTCTCAGTGGGATCAGTTTCAGGATTGATACTGGGCTATGGGGAGAGAGCGGGACAGTGGGATTAGTTTGGGAATTGATACTGGGCTATAGGGAGAGAGCGGGATAGTGGGATTAGTTTGGGATTTGATAAGGGGCTATGGGGAGAGAGTAGGGCTTTGGGATTACTTTGGGGATTGATACTGGACTATGGGGGGAGAGCAGGACAGTGGGATATGTCTGGGGATTGATACAGGGCTATGGGGAGAGAGCGGGACAGTGGGATTAGTTTGGAGATTAAAGCAAGGCTATGGGAGAGAGTGAGACAGTGGGATTAGTTTGGGGATAGATACAGGGCTATGGCGAGAGAGCAGGGCAGTGGGATTAGTTTGGGGATTGATACTGGGCTATGTGGAGAGAGCGGGGCAGTGGGATTAGTTTGGGGATTGATACTGGGCTATGGGGAGAGTGCGTCACAGTGGGATCAGTTTCAGGATTGATACTGGGCTATGGGGAAAGAGCGCGGCAGTGGGATTAGTTTGGGGATTGATACTGGGCTATGGGGAGAGAGCGGGGCAGTGGGATTAGTTTGGTGATTGATACTGGGCTATGGGGAGAGAGGGGACAGTGGGATCAGTTTGGGGAATGATACAGGGCTATGGGGAGAGAGCGGGGCAGTGGGATTAGTTTGGGGATTGATACAGGGCTATGGGGAGAGAGCGGGACAGTGGGATTAGTTTGGGGATTGATACTGGGCTACAGGGAGAGAGCAGGGCAGTGGGATTAGTCTGGGGATTGAGACAGGGCTATGGGGAGAGAGCGGGACAGTGGGATTAGTTTGGGGGTTGACACTGGGCAATGGGGAGAGAGTTGGGCAGTTGGATTAGTTTGGGACTGACACTGGGCTATGGGCGGGAAGCGGGACAGTGGGATTAGTTTGGGGATTGATACTGGGCTATGGGCGGGAAGCGGGACAGTGGGATTAGTTTGGGGATTGATACTGGGCTTTGGGGAGAGAGCGGGGCAGTGCGATTAGATTGGGGATTGATACTGGGCTATGGGGAGAGCACAGGGCAGTGGGATTAGTTTGGGGATTGCTGCTGGGCTATGGGGAGATCGCAGCGCAGTGGGATTAGTTTGGGGATTGATTCTGGGCTATGGGGTGGGAGCGGGGCAGTGGGATTAGTTTGGCGATTCATTCAATGCTATGGGGAGAGAGCGGGGCAGTGGGATTAGTTTGGGGTTTGATACTGGGCTGTGGGGAGAGAGCGGGACAGTGCGATTAGTTTGGGGGTTGATACTGGGCAATGGGGAGAGAGTTGGGCAGTGGATTAGTTTGGGGTTTGATACTGGGCTGTGGGGAGAGAGCGGGACAGTGCAATTAGTTTGGGGGTTGATACTGGGCAATGGGGAGAGAGTTGGGCAGTGGATTAGTTTGGGGTTTGATACTGGGCTGTGGGGAGAGAGCGGGACAGTGCAATTAGTTTGGGGTTTGATACTGGGCTATGGGGAGAGAGCGGGACAGTGGGATTAGTTTGGGGATTGACACCGGGCTATGGTGTGAGAGCGGGACAGTGGGATTAGTTTGGGGATTGATACTGGGCGATGGAGAGAGAGAGGGACAGAGGGATTAGTTTGGGGATTGATACTGGGCTATGGGGAGACAGCAGGACAGTGGGATTAGTTTGGGGATTGATACTGGGCTATGGGGAGAGAGTGGGACAGCGGGATTAGTTTGGGGATTGATACTGGGCTATGGGGAGAGAGCAGGACAGTGAGATTAGTTTGGGGATTGACACCGGGCTATGGGGAGAGAGTGGGACAGTGGGATTAGTTTGGGAATTGATACTGGGCTATGGGGTGAGAGCGGGACAGTAGGATTAGTTTTGGGATTGATTCTGGGCTATGGGGAGAGAGTGGGACAGTGGGATTAGTTTGGGGATTGAGGCTGGGCGATGGGGAGAGAGCGGGACAGTGGGATTAGTTTGGGGACTGATACTGGGCTATGGGGAGAGAGCGGGGCAGTGGGATTAGTTTGGGGATTGAAACTGGGCTATGAGGGGAGAGAGACGTGCAGCAGGATTAGTTTGGGGATTGATACAGGGCTATGGGGAGACAGCGGGACAGTGGGATTCGTTTGGGGATTGATACTGGGCTATAGGGAGAGAGAAAGCCAGTGGGATTACTTTGCGGATTGATACAGGGCTATGGGGAGAGAGCGGGACAATGCGATTAGTTTGGGATCGATACTGGGATATGGGGAGAGAGCAGGGCAGTGGGATTAGTTTGGGGATTGATACCGGGCTATGAGGAGAGAGCAGGGCAGGGGGATTACTTTGGGGATTTATACAGGGCTATGGGGAGAGAGCAGGACAGTGGGATTAGTTTGGGGATTGATACTGGGCTATGGGGAGAGAGTGGGACAGCGGGATTAGTTTGGGGATTGATACTGGGCTATGGGGAGAGAGCAGGACAGTGAGATTAGTTTGGGGATTGACACCAGGCTATGGGGAGAGAGTGGGACAGTGGGATTAGTTTGGGAATTGATACTGGGCTATGAGGGGAGAGAGCGGGGCAGCAGGATTAGTTTGGGGATTGATACAGGGCTATGGGGAGAGAGCGGACCAGTGAGATTAGTTTGGGATTGATTAATGGGCTATGGGAAAGAGCGGGGCGGTGGGGTTAGTTTGGGGATTGATACAGGGCTATGGGGAGAGAATGGGGAAGTGGGAATAGTTTGGGGATTGGTATAGGGCTATGGGGAGAGAGCGGGACAGTGGGATTAGTTTGGGGATTGATACTGGGCTACGGGTAGAGAGCGGGGCAGTGGGATTAGTTTCGGGATTGATACTGGCCAAGGGGGGACAGCAGGGCTGTAGTATTAGTTTGGGGATTGATACGGGCTATGGGGAGAGAGCGGGGCAGTGGGATTAGTTTGGGGATTGATACCGGGCTATGGGGAGAGAGTGGGGCAGTGGGATAAGTTTGGGGATTGATACAGGGCTATGGGAAGAGAGCGGGGCAGTGGGATTAGTTTGGGGATTGATACCGGGCAACGGGGAGAGAGTGGGGCAGTGGGATTAGTTTGGGGATTGATACGGGCTATGGGGAGAGAGCGGGACAGTGGAATTAGTTTGGGGATTGATACAGGGCTATGGGGAGAGAGCGGGGCTGTGGGATTAGTTTGGGGATTGATACAGGGCTATGGGGAGAGAGCGGGACAGTTGGATCAGTTTGGGGATTGATACAGGGCTATGGGGAGAGAGCGGGACAGTGGGATTCGTTTGGGGATTGATACTGGGCTATAGGGGGAGAGAAAGCCAGTGGGATTACTTTGCGGATTGATACAGGGCTATGGGGAGAGAGCGGGACAGTGCGATTAGTTTGGGATCGATACTGGGATATGGGGAGAGAGCGGGACAGTGGGATTAGTTTGGGATCGATACTGGGATATGGGGACAGAGCGGGGCAGTGGGATTAGGTTGGGGATTGATACTGGGCTATGGGGAGAGAGTGGGACAGTGGGATTAGTTTGGGGATTGATACAGGGGGAGAGAGCAGGGCAGTGGGATTTGTTTGGGGATTGATACTGGGTTATGCGGAGAGAGCGGGGCAGTGGGATTAGTTTGGGGATTGATACTGGGCTATGGGGAGAGAGTGGGGCAGTGGGATTAGGTTGGGGATTGATACTGGGCTATGGGGAGAGAGTGGGACAGTGAGATTAGTTTGGGGATTGATACTGGGATATGGGGAGAGAGCGGGACAGTGGGATTAGTTTGGGGATTGATACAGGGGGAGAGAGCAGGGCAGTGGGATTTGTTTGGGGATTGATACTGGGTTATGCGGAGAGAGCGGGGCAGTGGGATTAGTTTGGGGTTTGATACTGGGCTATGGGGAGAGAGCGGGACAGTTGGATTAGTTTGGGATTGATACAGGGCTATGGGGAGAGAGTGGGGGCAGTGGGAATAGTTTGGGGATTGATATAGGGCTATGGGGAGAGAGCAGGGCAGTGGGATTAGTTTGGGATTGATTAATGGTCTAAGGGAAAGAGCGGGGCAGTGGGATTAGTTTGGGGATTGATACAGGGGGAGAGAGCAGGGCAGTGGGATTTGTTTGGGGATTGATACTGGGTTATGCGGATAGAGCGGGACAGTTGGATTACTTTGGGGATTGATACTGGGCTATGAGGAGAGAGCGGGGCGGGGGATTAGTTTGGGAATTGATATTGGGCAATGGGGAGTGAGTGGGACAGTGGGATTAGTTTGGGAATTGATACTGGGCTATGGGGAGAGAGCGGGGCAGTGGGATTAGTTTGGGAATTGATACAGGGTTGTGGGGAGAGAGCGGGGCAGTGGGATTAGTTTGGGATTGATTAATGGTCTATGGGAAAGAGCGGGGCAGTGGGATTAGTTTGGGATTGATTAATGGTCTAAGGGAAAGAGCGGGGCAGTGGGATTAGTTTGGGGATTGATACAGGGGGAGCGAGCAGGGCAGTGGGATTTGTTTGGGGATTGATACTGGGTTATGCGGATAGAGCGGGGCAGTGGGATTAGTTTGGGGATTGATACTGGGCTATGGGGATAGAGCGGGACAGTGGGATTAGTCTGGGATTGATACTGGGCTACGGGGAGAGAGCAGGACAGTGGGATTAGTTTGGGGATTGATACTGGGCTATGGGGAGAGAGCTGGGTAGTGGGATTAGTTTGGGAATTGATACTGGGCTGTACGGAGAGAGCGGGACAGTGGGATTAGTTTGGGGATTGATACTGGGCTATGGGGAGAGAGCGGGACAGTGGGATTAGTTTGGGGATTGATACTGGGCTATGGGGAGAGAGCGGGGCAGTGGGATTAGTTTGGGGATTGATTCAGGGCTTTGCGGAGAGAGCGGGACAGTGGGATTAGTTTGGGGATTGATACAGGGCTATGGGGAGAGAGCGGGACAGTGGGATTAGTTTGGGGATTGATACAGGGCTATGGGGAGAGAGCGGACCAGTGAGATTAGTTTGGGATTGATTAATGGGCTATGGGGAGAGAGCGGGACAGTGGGATTAGTTTAGGGATTGATACTGGGCTATGGGGAGAGAGCGGGACAGTGGGATTAGATTGGGGATTGATACTGGGCTTTGGGTAGATGGCGGGACAGTGGGATTAGTTTGGGGATTGATACTGGGCTACGGGTAGAGAGCGGGGCAGTGGGATTAGTTTGGGGATTGATACTGGCCAAAGGGGGACAGCAGGGCTGTAGTATTAGTTTGGGGATTGATACGGGCTATGGGGAGAGAGCGGGACAGTGGAATTAGTTTGGGGATTGATACAGGGCTATGGGGAGAGACCGGGGCTGTGGGATTATTTTGGGGATTGATACATGGCTATGGGGAGAGAGTAGGGCTTTGGGATTAGTTTGGGGATTGATACAGGGCTATGGGGAGAGAGCAGGGCAGTGGGATTAGTTTGGGGATTGATACAGGGCTATGGGGAGAGAGCGGGACAGTGGGATTAGTTTGGAGATTAAAGCAGGGCTATGGGAGAGAGTGAGACAGTGGGATTAGTTTGGGGATAGATACAGGGCTATGGCGAGAGAGCGGGACAGTGGAATTAGTTTGGGGATTGATACAGGGCTATGGGGAGAGAGCGGGACAGTGGGATTAGTTTGGGGATTGATACAGGGCTATGGGGAGAGAGCGGGGCAGTGGGATTAGTTTGGGGATTGATACTGGGCTATGTGGAGAGAGCGGGGCAGTGGGATTAGTTTGGGGATTGATACAGGGCTATGGGGAGAGAGCGGGACAGTTGGATCAGTTTGGGGATTGATACAGGGCTATGGGGAGAGAGCGGGACAGTGGGATTCGTTTGGGGATTGATACTGGGCTATAGGGAGAGAGAAAGCCAGTGGGATTACTTTGCGGATTGATACAGGGCTATGGGGAGAGAGCGGGACAGTGCGATTAGTTTGGGATCGATACTGGGATATGGGGAGAGAGCGGGACAGTGGGATTAGTTTGGGATCGATACTGGGATATGGGGACAGAGCGGGGCAGTGGGATTAGGTTGGGGATTGATACTGGGCTATGGGGAGAGAGTGGGACAGTGGGATTAGTTTGGGGATTGATACAGGGGGAGAGAGCAGGGCAGTGGGATTTGTTTGGGGATTGATACTGGGTTATGCGGAGAGAGCGGGGCAGTGGGATTAGTTTGGGGATTGATACTGGGCTATGGGGAGAGAGTGGGGCAGTGGGATTAGGTTGGGGATTGATACTGGGCTATGGGGAGAGAGTGGGACAGTGAGATTAGTTTGGGGATTGATACTGGGATATGGGGAGAGAGCGGGACAGTGGGATTAGTTTGGGGATTGATACAGGGGGAGAGAGCAGGGCAGTGGGATTTGTTTGGGGATTGATACTGGGTTATGCGGAGAGAGCGGGGCAGTGGGATTAGTTTGGGGTTTGATACTGGGCTATGGGGAGAGAGCGGGACAGTTGGATTAGTTTGGGATTGATACAGGGCTATGGGGAGAGAGTGGGGGCAGTGGGAATAGTTTGGGGATTGATATAGGGCTATGGGGAGAGAGCAGGGCAGTGGGATTAGTTTGGGATTGATTAATGGTCTAAGGGAAAGAGCGGGGCAGTGGGATTAGTTTGGGGATTGATACAGGGGGAGAGAGCAGGGCAGTGGGATTTGTTTGGGGATTGATACTGGGTTATGCGGATAGAGCGGGACAGTTGGATTACTTTGGGGATTGATACTGGGCTATGAGGAGAGAGCGGGGCGGGGGATTAGTTTGGGAATTGATATTGGGCAATGGGGAGTGAGTGGGACAGTGGGATTAGTTTGGGAATTGATACTGGGCTATGGGGAGAGAGCGGGGCAGTGGGATTAGTTTGGGAATTGATACAGGGTTGTGGGGAGAGAGCGGGGCAGTGGGATTAGTTTGGGATTGATTAATGGTCTATGGGAAAGAGCGGGGCAGTGGGATTAGTTTGGGATTGATTAATGGTCTAAGGGAAAGAGCGGGGCAGTGGGATTAGTTTGGGGATTGATACAGGGGGAGTGAGCAGGGCAGTGGGATTTGTTTGGGGATTGATACTGGGTTATGCGGATAGAGCGGGGCAGTGGGATTAGTTTGGGGATTGATACTGGGCTATGGGGATAGAGCGGGACAGTGGGATTAGTCTGGGATTGATACTGGGCTACGGGGAGAGAGCAGGACAGTGGGATTAGTTTGGGGATTGATACTGGGCTATGGGGAGAGAGCTGGGTAGTGGGATTAGTTTGGGAATTGATACTGGGCTGTACGGAGAGAGCGGGACAGTGGGATTAGTTTGGGGATTGATACTGTGCTATGGGGAGAGAGCGGGTCAGTGGGATTAGTTTGGGGATTGATACTGGGCTATGGGGAGAGAGCGGGGCAGTGGGATTAGTTTGGGGATTGATTCAGGGCTTTGCGGAGAGAGCGGGACAGTGGGATTAGTTTGGGGATTGATACAGGGCTATGGGGAGAGAGCGGGACAGTGGGATTAGTTTGGGGATTGATACAGGGCTATGGGGAGAGAGCGGACCAGTGAGATTAGTTTGGGATTGATTAATGGGCTATGGGGAGAGAGCGGGACAGTGGGATTAGTTTAGGGATTGATACTGGGCTATGGGGAGAGAGCGGGACAGTGGGATTAGATTGGGGATTGATACTGGGCTTTGGGTAGATGGCGGGACAGTGGGATTAGTTTGGGGATTGATACTGGGCTACGGGTAGAGAGCGGGGCAGTGGGATTAGTTTGGGGATTGATACTGGCCAAGGGGGGACATCAGGGCTGTAGTATTAGTTTGGGGATTGATACGGGCTATGGGGAGAGAGCGGGACAGTGGAATTAGTTTGGGGATTGATACAGGGCTATGGGGAGAGAGCGGGGCTGTGGGATTATTTTGGGGATTGATACATGGCTATGGGGAGAGAGAGGGACTGTGGGATTACTTTGCGGATTGATACAGGGTTATGGGGAGAGAGCGGGACAGTGCGATTAGTTTGGGATCGATACTGGGATATGGGGAAAGAGCAGGGCAGTGGGATTAGCTTGGGGTTTGATACTGGGCTATGGGGAGAGAGCGGGACAGTTGGATTAGTTTGGGATTGATACAGGGCTATGGGGAGAGAGCGGGGCAGTGGGATTAGTTTGGGGATTTATACAGGGCTATGGGGAGAGAGCGGGGCAGTGGGATTAGTTTGGGATTGATTAATGGGCTATGGGAAAGAGCGGGGCAGTGGGGTTAGTTTGGGGATTTATACAGGGCTATGGGGAGAGAGCGGGGGCAGTGGGATTAGTTTGGGAATTGATACTGGGCTATGGGGAGAGAGCGGGGCAGTGGGATTAGTTTGGGGATTGATAGTGGTCTATGGGGAGAGAGCGGGACAGTGGGATTAGTTTGGGGCTTGATACTGGGTTATGGGGAGAGAGCGGGACACTGGGATTAGTTTGGGGATTGATACTGGGCTATGGGGAGAGAGTGGGGCAGTGGGATTAGTTTGGGAATTGATACAGGGTTGTGGGGAGAGAGTGGGGCAGTGGGATTAGTTTGGGATTGATTAATGGGCTATGGGAAAGAGCGGGGCAGTGGGGTAAGTTTGGGGATTGATACAGGGCTATGGGGAGAGAGCGGGACAGTGGGATTAGTTGGGGATTGATACAGGGCTATGGGGAGAGAGCGGGACAGTGGGGTTAGTTTGGAGATTGATACTGGGCTATGGGGGGACAGCAGGGCAGTAGTGTTAGTTTGGGGATTGATACGTGCTATGGGGAGAGAGCGGGACAGTGGGATTAGTTTGGGGATTGATACAGGGCTATGGGGAGAGACCGGGACAGTGGGATTAGTTTGGGGAATGATACTGGGCTATGGGGAGAGACCGGGACAGTTGGATTAGTTTGGGGATTGATATTGGGCTATGAGGAGAGAGCGGGGCAGTGGGATTAGTTTGGAGATTGTTAAGGGCTATGGGCAGAGAGCGGGACAGTGGGATTAGTTTGGGGATTGATACTGGTCTATGGGGAGAGAACGGGACAGTGGAATTAGTTTGGGGTATTCTACTGGGCTATTGGGAGAGAGCGGGACAGTGGGATTAGATTGGGGATTGATACTGGGCTATGGGGATAGAGCGGGACAGTGGGATTAGTCTGGGATTGATACTGGGCTATGGGGAGAGAGCAGGACAGTGGGATTAGTTTGGGGATTGATACTGGGCTATGGGGAGAAAGCGGGGCTGTAGGATTAGTTTGGGAATTGATACTGGGCTAGACGGAGAGAGCGGGGCAGTGGGATTAGTTTGGGGATTGATACTGGGCTATGGGGAGAGAGCGGGGCAGTGGATTAGTTTGGGGATTGATACTGGGCTATGGGGAGAGAGCGGGACAGTGGGCTTAGTTGTGGATTGATACTGGGCTATGGGGAGAGAGCGGGTCAGTGGGATTAGTTTGGGAATTGATACTGGGCTAGACGGAGAGAGCGGGACAGTGGGATCAGTTTGGGGAATGATACAGGGCTATGGGGAGACAGCTGGACAGTGGGATTAGTTTGGGGATTGATACTGGGCTATGGGGAGGGAGCGGGACAGTGGGATTAGTTTGGGGATTGATACTGGGCTATGGGGAGAGAGCGGGACAGTGGATTAGTTTGGGGATTGATACTGGGCTTTGGGTAGAGGGCGGGACAGTGGGATTAGTTTGGGGATTGATACTGGGCTACGGGTAGAGAGCGGGGCAGTGGGATTAGTTTGGGGATTGATACTGGCCAAGGGGGGACAGCAGAGCTGTAGTATTAGTTTGGGGATTGATACTGGCCAAGGGGGGACAGCAGAGCTGTAGTATTAGTTTGGGGATTGATACGGGCTATGGGGAGAGAGCGGGACAGTGGAATTAGTTTGGGGATTGATACAGGGCTATGGGGAGAGAGAGGGACTGTGGGATTACTTTGCAGATTGATACAGGGCTATGGGGAGAGAGCAGGACAGTGCGATTAGTTTGGGATCGATACTGGGATATGGGGAGAGAGCAGGGCAGTGGGATTAGTTTGGGGTTTGATACTGGGCTATGGGGAGAGAGTGGGGCAGTGGGATTAGTTTGGGGATTGATACTGGTCTATGGGGAGAGAGCGGGACAGTGGGATTAGTTTGGGGATTGATACTGGGTTATGGGGAGAGAGCGGGGCAGTGGGATTAGTTTGGGGATTGATACTGGGCTATGGGGAGAAAGCGGGGCAGTGGGATTAGTTTGGGAATTGATACAGGGTTGTGGGGAGGGAGCGGGGCAGTGGGATTAGTTTGGGATTGATTAATGGGCTATGGGAAAGAGCGGGGCAGTGGGGTTAGTTTGGGGATTTATACAGGGCTATGGGGAGAAAGCTGGGGCAGTGGGATTAGTTTGGGAATTGATACTGGGCTATGGGGAGAGAGTGGGGCAGTCGGATTAGTTTGGGAATTGATACTGGGCTATGGGGAGAGAGTGGGGCAGTCGGATTAGTTTGGGGATTGATACTGGGCTATGGGGAGAGAGCGGGGCAGTGGGATTAGTTTGGGGATTGATAGTGGTCTATGGGGAGAGAGCGGGACAGTGGGATTCGTTTGGGGATTGATACTGGGTTATGGGGAGAGAGCGGGGCACTGGGATTAGTTTGGGGATTGATACTGGGCTATGGGGAGAGAGCAGGGCAGTGGGATTAGTTTGGGAATTGATACAGGGTTGTGGGGAGAGAGCGGGGCAGTGGGATTAGTTTGGGATTGATTAATGGGCTCTGGGAAAGAGCGGGGCAGTGGGGTTAGTTTGGGGATTTATACAGGGCGATGGGGAGAAAGCTGGGGCAGTGGGAATAGTTTGGAGATTGATACTGGGCTATGGGGTGACAGCAGGGCAGTAGTGTTAGTTTGGGGATTGATACGGGCTATGGGGAGAGAGCGGGACAGTGGGATTAGTTTGGGGATTGATACAGGACTATGGGGAGAGAGAGGGACAGTGGGATTAGTTTGGGGATTGACACAGGGCAATAGGGAGAGAGCGGGACAGTGGGATTAGTTTGGGGATTGATACTGGTCTATGGGGAGAGAACGGGACAGTGGGATTAGTTTGGGGATTGATGCTGGGCTATGGGGAGACAGCGGGACAGTGGGATTAGTTTGGGGATTGATACTGGTCTATGGGGAGAGAGCGGGGAAGTGGGATTAGTTTGGGGTTTGATACAGGGCTATGGGGAGAGAGCAGGGCAGTGGGATTAGTTTGGGGTTTGATACAGGGCTATGGGGAGAGGGGGGACAGTGGGATTATTTTGGGATTGATACTGGGCTATGGGGAGAGAGTGGGACAGTAGGATTAGTTTGTCGTTTTCTACTGGGCTATTGGGAGAGAGCGGGACAGTGGGATTAGATTGGGGATTGATACAGGGGGAGAGAGCAGGGCAGTGGGATATGTTTGGGGATTGATACTGGGTTATGGGGAGAGAGCGGGGCAATGGGATTAGTTTGGGGATTGATACTGGGCTATGGGGATAGAGCGGGACAGTGGCATTAGTCTGGGATTGATACTGGGCTATGGGGAGAGAGCAGGACAGTGGGATTAGTTTGGGGATTGATACTGGGCTATGGGGAGAGAGCGGGGCAGTAGGATTAGTTTGGGAATTGATACTGGGCTAGACGGAGAGAGCGGGGCAGTGGGATTAGTTTGGGGATTGATACAGGGCTATGGGGAGAGAGCGGGGCAGTGGATTGGTTTGGGGATTGATACTGGGCTGTGGGGAGAGAGCGGGACAGTGGGCTTAGCTGTGGATTGATACTGGGCTCTAGGGAGAGAGCGGGTCAGTGGGATTAGTTTGGGAATTGATACTGGGCTAGACGGAGAGAGCGGGACAGTGGGATTAGTTTGGGGAATGATACAGGTCTATGGGGAGAGAGCGGGACAGTGGGATTAGTATGGGGATTGATACTGGGCTATGGGGAGAGAGCGGGACAGTGGGATTACTTTGGGGATTAATACTGGGCTATGGGGAGAGAGCGGGACAGTGGGAATAGTTTGGGGATTGATACTAGGCTATGGGGAGAGAGCGGGACAGTGGGATTAGGTTGGAGATTGATACTGGGCTATGGGGAGAGAGCTGGGTAGTGGGATTAGTTTGGGGATTGATTCAGGGCTTTGCGGAGAGAGCGGACCAGTGAGATTAGTTTGGGATTGATTAATGGGCTATGGGGAGACAGCGGGACAGTGGGATTAGTTTGGGGATTGATACTGGATTATGGGGAGAGAGCGGGGCAGTGGGATTAGATTGGGGATTGATACTGGGCTACGGGTAGAGAGCGGGGCAGTGGGATTAGTTTGGGGATTGATACTGGCCAAGGGGGGACAGCAGGGCTGTAGTATTAGTTTGGGGATTGATACGGGCTATGGGGAGAGAGCGGGACAGTGGAATTAGTTTGGGGATTCATAGTGGGCTATGGGGAGAGAGCGGGACAGTGGAATTAGTTTGGGGATTGATACAGGGCTATGGGGAGAGAGCGGGGCTGTGGGATTAGTTTGGGGATTGATACATGGCTATGGGGAGAGAGAGGGACTGTGGGATTACTTTGCGGATTGATACAGGGCTATGGGGAGAGAGCGGGACAGTGCGATTAGTTTGGGATCGATACTGGGATATGGGGGAGAGAGCAGGGCAGTCGGATTAGTTTGGGGTTTGATACAGGGCGATGGGGAGAGAGTGGGGCAGTGGGACTAGTTTGGGGATTCATACAGGGCTATGGGGAGAGAGCGGGGGGCAGTGGGATTAGTTTGGGAATTGATACTGGGCTATGGGGAGAGAGAGGGGCAGTGGGATTAGTTTGGGGATTGATACTGGTCTATGGGGAGACAGCGGGACAGTGGGATTAGTTTGGGGATTGATACTGGATTATGGGGAGAGAGCGGGGCAGTGGGATTAGTTTGGTGATTGATACTGGGCTATGGGGAGAAAGCGGGGCAGTGGGATTAGTTTGGGAATTGATACAGGGTTGTGGGTAGGGAGCGGGGCAGTGGGATTAGTTTGGGATTGATTAATGGGCTATGGGAAAGAGCGGGGCAGTGGGGTTAGTTTGGGGATTTTTCAGGGCTATGGGGAGAGAGCGGGACAGTGGGAATAGTTTGGGGATTGATACTGGGCTATGGGGAGAGAGCGGGACAGTGGGCTTAGTTGTGGATTGATATTGGGCTATGGGGAGAGAGCGGGACAGTGGGATTAGTTTGAGGAATGATACAGGGCTATGGGGAGAGAGCGGGACAGTGGGATTAGATTGGTGATTGATACAGGGCTATGGGGAGAGAGCGGGACAGTGGGATTAGTTTGGGGATTGATACTGGGCTATGGGGAGAGAGCAGGACAGTGGGATTAGTTTGGGGATTCATACTGGGCTATGGGGAGAGAGCGGGACAGTGGGATTAGTTTGGGGATTCATACTGGGCTATGGGGAGAGAGCGGGACAGTGGGATTAGATTGGTGATTGATACAGGGCTATGGGGAGAGAGCGGGACAGTGGGATTAGTTTGGGGATTGATACTGGGCTATGGGGAGATAGCGGGGCAGTGGGATTAGTTTGGGGATTGATACTGGGCTATGGGGAGAGAGTAGGACAGTGGGATTAGTTTGGGATTGACATTGGGTTTTGGGAAGGGAGCGGGACAGTGGGATTAATTTGGGGATTGATACTGGGCTATGGGGAGAGAGCGGGACAGTGGGATTAGTTTGGGGATTGATACAGGGCTATGGAGAGAGAGCAGGGCAGTGGGATTAGTTTGGGGATTGATACAGGGCTATGGGGATAGAGCGGGGACAGTGGGATTAGTTTGGGGATTGATACTGGGTATGGGGAGAGAGTGGGACAGTGAGATTAGTTTGGGGATTGATACTGGGCTATGGGGAGGAGGGCGGGGCAGTGGGATTAGTTTGGGGATTGATACAGGGCTATGGGGATAGAGCGGGACAGTGCGATTAGTTTGGGGATTGATACTGGGTATGGGGAGAGCGGGGGCAGTGGGATTAGTTTGGGGATTGATACTGGGTATGGGGAGAGAGCGGGACAGTGGGATTAGTTTGGAGCTTGATACAGGGCTATGGGGAGAGAGAGCGGGACAGTGGGATTAGTTTGGGGATTGATACTGGGTATGGGAAGAGAGCAGGACAGTGGGATTAGTTTGGGGATTGATACTGGGTATGGGGAGAGCGGGGACAGTGGGATTAGTTTGGGGATTGAGACTGGGTATGGGGGAGAGCGGTGGGCAGTGGGGAGTGATACTGGGCTGCGGGAGACAGGGTGATATTGCTGTCAGTCTGTTTCTGGACAGTGTGGGGGAGGGGATCGGAGGGCGCAGTGATTACCTGTGATTTAAAGAGCGGGTCATGGCAGGACAGGGCGTACTGGATGGTTTCCTCCGACAGTGCGTTAAAGTTGGCTTGTTCCAAGACTGGGCCCAGGTTATCGAGCAGAACCATCTCCTGATCCAACTGGACAGGCTCGGTCAGTACCATGTCCGGCAGTTGTGGTCCCGATCCGGATTGATGGGTTCAAACAGAGCCTGCAATTCAAGAGGAAATCAGCACAGGGCAGGAGCAAGGAGGCATTCCCCCCTCAGCGCCACACACAGGGCAACAGCAGTCACTCGGAGCTGCAAGTTCTCCTTTACCCCGCTCTCTTCCCCCCTTCCCCACACTCTCTCCCCATATCCACCCAAACTCTCCCCTTCCCCACACTCTCTCCCCGTATCTACCCCCAGTCTCTCTCCCCCCCTTCCCCACACTCTCACCCCGGATCCACCCAACTCTCCCCTTCCCCACACTCTCTCCCCGTATCTACCCCAGTCTCCTCTCCCCCCCTTCCCCACACTCTCTCCCCGTATCCACCCAACTCTCCCCTTTCCCACATTCTCTCCCCGTATCTACCCCACTCTCTCTCCCCCCCTTCCCCACACTCTCTCTCTCCGTATCCACCCCCTCTCCCCCTCCCCACACTCTCTCCCCGTATCCACCCCACTCTCTCCCCTTCCCCACACTCTCTCCCCGTATCCAACCCAACTCTCCCCTTCCCCACACTCTCTCCCCGTATCTACCCCACTCTCTCTCCCCCTTCCCCACACTCTCTTCCAGTATCTACCCCACTCTCTCTCCCCCCCTTCCCCACACTCCCTCCCCGTATCCACCCCCTCTCTCCCCTTCCCCACACTCTCTCCCCGTATCCACCCAACTCTCCCCTTCCCCACACTCTCTCCCCGTAACGACCCCACTCTCTCTCCCCCCTTCCCCACACTCTCTCCCCGTACCACCCCACTCTCCCCTTCCCCACACTCTCTCCCCGTATCCAGCCCACTCTCCCCTTCCCCACACTCTCTCCCCGTATCCAACCCACTGTCTCTCCCCCTTCCTAACACTCTCTCCCCGTATCCACCTCACTCTCCCTCTCCCCACACTCTCTCCCCCGTACCCACCCCACTCTCTCCCCGTATCCACCCCCACTCTCTCTCCCCCTTCCCCACACTCCCTTCCCGTATCCACCCCTCTCTCTCCCCTTCCCCACACTCTCTCCCCGTATCCACCCCACTCTCTCTCCCCTTCCCTCACACACTCTCCCCGTATCCACCCCACTCTCCCCTTCCCCACACTCCCTCCCCGTATCCACCCCACTCCCCCCATCCCCACACTCTCTCCCCGTATCTACCCCACTCTCTCCCCTTCCCCACACTCTCTCCCCGTATCTACCCCACTCTCCCCCCTCCCCACACTCTCCCCGTATCCACCCCAACTCTCCTCCCCTTCCCCACACTCTCCCCCCCGTATCCACCTCACTCTCCCTCTCCCCACACCTCTCTCCCCGTATCCACCCCACTCTCTCCACTTCCCCACACTCTCTCCCCGTATCCACCCCCTCTCTCTCCCCTTCCCCCACACTCTCTCCCCGTATCCACCCCACTGTCTCTCCCCTTCCCCACACACTCTCCCCCGTATCCACCCCACTCTCTCTCTTCCCTTCCCCACACCTCCCTCCCCGTATCCACCCCACTCTCCCCTTCCCCACACTCTCTCCTGTATCTACCCCACTCTCTCCCCTTCCCCACACTCTCTCCCCGTATCTACCCCAGTCTCTCTCCCCCCCTTCCCCACACTCTCTCCCCGTATCCACCCAACTCTCCCCTTCCCCACATTCTCTCCCCCGTATCTACCCCACATTCTCTCCCCGTATCTACCCCACTCTCTCTCTCCCCGTATCCACCCCCTCTCCCCCCTCCCCACACTCTCTCCCCGTATCCACCCCACTCTCACCCCTTCCCCATACTTTCCCCATATCCACCACACTCTCCCCCTTCCCCACCAACTCTCCCCGTATCCACCCCACTCTCCCCTTCCCCACACTCTCTCCCCGTATCCACTCCTCTCTCCCCTTCCCCACACTCTCTCCCCCGTATCTACCCCACTCTCTCTCCCCCCTTCCCCACACTCCCTCCCCGTATCCACCCCTCTCTCCCCTTCCCCACACTCTCTCCCCGTATCCACCCAACTCTCCCCTTCCCCACACTCTCTCCCCGTATCTACCCCCACTCTCTCTCCCCCCTTCCCCACACTCCCTCCCCGTATCCACCCCTCTCTCCCCTTCCCCACACTCTCTCCCCGTATCTACCCCACTCTCTCTCCCCTTCCCCACACTCTCTCCCCGTATCTACCCAACTCTCTCTCCCCTTCCCCACACTCTCTCCCCGTATCTACCCCACTCTCTCTCCCCCCTTCCCCACACTCCCTCCCCGTATCCACCCCTCTCTCCCCTTCCCCACACTCTCTCCCCGTATCCACCCAACTCTCCCCCTTCCCCACACTCTCTCCCCGTATCTACCCCACTCTCTCTCCCCTTCCCCACACTCTCTCCCCGTATCCACCCCACTCTCCCCTACCCCACACTCCCTCCCCGTATCCAGCCCACTCTCTCTCTTCCCTTCCCCACACTCCCCTCCCCCCGTATCCACCCCTCTCTCCCCTTCCCCACACTCTCTCCCTGTATCTACCCCACACTCTCCCCTTCCCCACACTATCTCCCCGTATCCACCCCACTCTCCCCTTCCCCACACTCTCTCCCCGTATCTACCCCACTTTCTCTCCCCTTCCACACATTCCCTCCCGATATCTACCCCACTCTCTCTCCCCCCCTTCCCAACAATCCCTCCCGATATCTACCCCACTCTCCCCTTCCCCACACCTCTCTCCCCGTATCCACCCCACTATCCCCTTCCCCACACTCTCCCCCGTACCACCCCACTCTCCCCTTCCCCCACACACTTTCCCCGTATCCACCCCACTCTCCCCCTTGCCCACACTCCCTCCCCATATCTACCCCACTCTCTCTCCCCTTCACCACACTCTCCCCATATCCACCCCCACTCTCCCCCTTGCCCACAATCTCTCCCCGTATCCACCCCCACTCTCTCTCCCCTTCACCACACTCTCCCCGTATCCACCCCACTCTCCCCCTTCCCCTCACTCTCTCCCCATATCCACCCCGCACTCACTCCCCGTATCCACCCCACTCTCTCTCCCCTTCCCCACACTCTCTCCCCGTATCCACCCCACTCTCTCCCCTTCCCCACACTCCCTCCCCGTATCCACCCCACTCTCCCCTTCCACACATTCTCTCCCGATATCTACCCCACTCTCTCTCCCCTTCCCCACACTCTCCCCGTATCTGCCCCACTCCCCCCCTTCCCCACACTCCCTCCCAATATCTACCCCACTCCCCACTTCCCCACACTCCCTCCCCGTATCCACCCCACTCTCTCCCCCCTTCCCCACACTCCCCTCCCAATATCTACCCCACTCCCCACTTCCCCACACTCCCTCCCCGATATCCACCCCACTCTCTCTCCCCTTCCCCACACTCTCTCCCCGTATCCACCCCACTCTCTCTCCCCCGTTCCCCACACTCTCTCCCGATATCTACCCCACTCTCTCTCCCGATATCTACCCCACTCTCTCTCCCCTTCCCCACACTCTCCCCGTATCTACCCCACTCCCCCCTTCCCCACACTCCCTCCCAATATCTACCCCACTCCCCACTTCCCCACACTCCCTCCCGATATCCACCCCACTCTCTCTCCCCTTCCCCCACACTCTCTCCCCGTATCCACCCCACTCTCTCTCCCCCCTTCCCTACACTCTCTCCCCGTATCCACCCCACTCTCTCTCCCCCCTTCCCCACACTCTCTCCTTGTATCCACCCCACTCTCTCCCCCCCCTTCCCCACACTCTCTCCCCGTATCCACCCCACTCTCCCCTTCCTCACACTCTCTCCCCATATCCACCCAACTCTCCCCTTCCCCACACTCTCTCCCCGTAACCACCCCACTCTCCCCTTCCCCACACTCTCTCCCCGTATCCACCCAACTCTCCCCCTTCCCCACACTCTCTCCCCGTATCCACCCCACTCTCCCCCTTCCCCACTCTCTCTCCCCCTTCCCCACACTCTCTCCCCGTATCCACCCCACTCTCCCCCTTCCCCACACTCCCTCCCCGCATCCACCCCACTCTCCCCTTCCCCACACACTTTCCCCGTATCCACCCCACTCTCCCCCTTCCCCACTTTCCCCCGTATCCACCCCACTCTCCCCCTTCCCCACACACTTTCCCCGTATCCACCCCACTCTCCCCTTGCCCACACTCCCTCCCCATATCTACCCCACTCTCTCTCCCCTTCACCACACTCTCCCCGTATCCACCCCACTCTCCCCTTGCCCACAATCTCTCCCCGTATCCACCCCACTCTCTCTCCCCTTCACCACACTCTCCCCGTATCCACCCCACTCTCCCCCTTCCCCTCACTCTCTCCCCATATCCACCCCGCACTCACTCCCCGTATCCACCCCACTCTCTCTCCCCCTTCCCCACACTCTCTCCCCCGTATCCACCCCACTCTCCTCCCCTTCCCCACACTCCCTCCCCGTATCCACCCCACTCTCCCCTTCCACACATTCTCTCCCGATATCTACCCCACTCTCTCTCCCCTTCCCCACACTCTCCCCGTATCTACCCCCACTCCCCCCCCTTCCCCACACTCCCTCCCAATATCTACCCCACTCCCCACTTCCCCACACTCCCTCCCCGTATCCACCCCACTCTCTCCCCCCTTCCCCACACTCCCTCCCAATATCTACCCCACTCCCCCACTTCCCCCACACTCCCCTCCCGATATCCACCCCACTCTCTCTCCCCCGTTCCCCACACTCTCTCCCCGTATCTACCCCACTCTCTCTCCCCCCTTCCCCACACTCCCTCCCCGTATCCACCCCTCTCTCCCCTTCCCCACACTCTCTCCCCCGTATCCACCCAACTCTCCCCCTTCCCCACACTCTCTCCCCGTATCTACCCCACTCTCTCTCCCCCCCCCTTCCCCACACTCTCTCCCCGTATCCACCCCTCTCTCCCCTTCCCCACACTCCTCTCCCCCGTATCCAACCCAACTCTCACCTTCCCCACCACTCTCTCCCCGTATCTACCCAACTCTCTCTCCCCACTCTCTCCCCGTATCTACCCCAATCTCTCTCCCCCCCTTCCCCACACTCCCCTCCCCCGTATCCACCCGTCTCTCCCCTTCCCCCACACTCTCTCCCCCGTATCCACCCAACTCTCCCCTTCCCCACACTCTCTCCCCGTATCTACCCCACTCTCTCTCCCCCTTCCCCACTCTCTCCCCGTATCCACCCCACTCTCTCTCCCCCCGTTCCCCACACTCTCTCCCCGTATCTACCCCACTCTCTCTCCCCCCCTTCCCCACACTCCCTCCCCGTATCCACCCCTCCCTCCCCTTCCCCACACTCTCTCCCCGTATCCACACAACTCTCCCCTTCCCCACACTCTCTCCCCGTATCTACCCCACTCTCTCTCTCCCCCTTCCCCACACTCTCTCCCCGTATCCATCCCAACTCTCCCCTTCCCCACACTCTCTCCCCGTATCTACCCAACTCTCTCTCCCCCACTCTCTCCCCGTATCTACCCCCACTCTCTCTCCCCCCCTTCCCCACACTCCCTCCCCGTATCCACCCCTCTCTCCCCTTCCCCACACTCTCTCCCCGTATCCACCCAACTCTCCCCTTCCCCACACTCTCTCCCCCGTATCTACCCCACTCTCTCTCCCCTTCCCCACTCTCTCCCCGTATCCACCCCACTCTCCCCTTCCCCACACTCCCTCCCCGTATCCACCCCACTCTCTCTCTTCCCCTTCCCCACACTCCCCTCCCCCGTATCCACACCCCTCTCTCCCCTTCCCCACACTCTCTCCCTGTATCTACCCCCACTCTCTCCCCCTTCCCCACTCTCTCCCCGTATCCACCCCACTCTCCCCTTCCCCACACTCTCTCCCCGTATCTACCCCACATTCTCTCCCCTTCCACACATTCCCTCCCGATATCTACCCCACTCTCTCTCCCCCCTTCCCCACAATCCCTCCCGATATCTACCCCACTCTCCCCTTCCCCACACTCTCTCTCCCCGTATCCACCCCACTATCCCCTTCCCCCCACAGTCTCCCCGTACCACCCCCACTCTCCCCTCTTCCCCCACACTCTCTTCCCGTATCCACCCAACTCTCCCCTTCCCCACACTCTCTCCCCGTATCCACCCCACTCTCCCCCTTCCCCACACTCTCTCCCCGTATCCACCCCACTCTCCCCTTCCCCACACTCCCTCCCCGTATCCACCCCACTCTCCCCTTCCCCACACTCTCTCCCCCGTATCCACCCCACTCTCCCCTTCCCCACACTCCCTCCCCGTATCCACCCCACTCTCCCCTTCCCCACACTCTCTCCCCGTACCCACCCCACTCTCCCCTTCCCCACACTCCCTCCCCGTATCCACCCCCACTCTCCCTTTCCCCACACTCCCTCCCCGTATCCACCCCACTCTCCCCCTTCCCCACACACTTTCCTCGTATCCACCCCACTCTCTCTCCCCTTCCCCACACTCCCTTCCCGTATCCACCCCACTCTCCCCCTTCCCCACACTCTCCCCGTATCCACCCCTCTCTCTCCCCTTCCCCACACTCTCTCCCCCGCATCCACCCCACTCTCCCCTTGCCCACACTCCCTCCCCGTATCTACCCCACTCTCCCCTTCCCCACACTTTCCCCGTATCCACCCCACTCTCCCCCTTCCCCACACTCTCTCCCCGTATCCACCCCACTCTCTCTCCCCTTCACCACTCTCTCCCCCGTATCCACCCCACTCTCCCCCTTCCCCACACTTTCCCCGTATCCACCCCACTCTCCCCTTCCCCGCACTCCCTCCCCGTATCCACCCCACTCTCCCCTTCCCCACACACTTTCCTCGTATCCACCCCACTCTCTCTCCCCCTTCCCCACACTCCCTTCCCGTATCCACCCCACTCTCCCCCTTCCCCACACTCTCTCCCCGTATCCACCCCCTCTCTCTCCCCTTCCCCACACTCCCTCCCCGTATCCACCCCACTCTCCCCCTTCCCCACACTCTCTCCCCGTATCCACCCCACTCTCCCCTTCCCCACACTCTCTCCCCGTATCCACCCCACTCTCCCCCTTGCCCACACTCCCTCCCCGTATCTACCCCACTCTCCCCTTCCCCACACTTTCCCCGTATCCACCCCACTCTCCCCTTCCCCACACTCTCTCCCCGTATCCACCCCACTCTCTCTCCCCTTCACCACACTCTCCCCGTATCCACCCCCACTCTCCCCTTCCCCACACTCTTTCCCCTATCCACCCCACTCTCTCTCCCCTTCCCCACAATCCCTCCCCGTATACACCCCACTCTCCCCTTCCCCACACTCTCTCCCCGTATCCAACCCCAACTCTCACCTTCCCCACACTCTCTCCCCGTATCTACCCAACTCTCTCTCCCCACTCTCTCCCCGTATCTACCCCACTCTCTCTCCCCCCTTCCCCCACACTCCCTCCCCGTATCCACCCGTCTCTCCCCTTCCCCACACTCTCTCCCCGTATCCACCCAACTCTCCCCTTCCCCACACTCTCTCCCCGTATCTACCCCACTCTCTCTCCCCCCTTCCCCACTCTCTCCCCGTATCCACCCCACTCTCTCTCCCCCGTTCCCCACACTCTCTCCCCGTATCTACCCCACTCTCTCTCCCCCCTTCCCCACACTCCCTCCCCGTATCCACCCCTCTCTCCCCTTCCCCACACTCTCTCCCCGTATCCACACAACTCTCCCCTTCCCCCACACTCTCTCCCCGTATCTACCCCACTCTCTCTCTCCCCTTCCCCACACTCTCTCCCCGTATCCATCCCAACTCTCCCCCTTCCCCACACTCTCTCCCCCGTATCTACCCAACTCTCTCTCCCCACTCTCTCCCCGTATCTATCCCCACTCTCTCTCCCCCCTTCCCCACACTCCCCTCCCCGTATCCACCACTCTCTCCCCTTCCCCACACTCTCTCCCCGTATCCACCCAACTCTCCCCTTCCCCACACTCTCTCCCCGTATCTACCCCCACTCTCTCTCCCCTTCCCCACTCTCTCCCCGTATCCACCCCACTCTCCCCCTTCCCCACACTCCCTCCCCGTATCCACCCCCACTCTCTCTCTTCCCTTCCCCACACTCCCCTCCCCGTATCCACCCCTCTCTCCCCTTCCCCACACTCTCTCCCTGTATCTACCCCACTCTCTCCCCTTCCCCACTCTCTCCCCGTATCCACCCCACTCTCCCCCTTCCCCCCACACTCTCTCCCCGTATCTACCCCACTTTCTCTCCCTTCCACACATTCCCTCCCGATATCTACCCCACTCTCTCTCCCCCCCTTCCCCACAATCCCTCCCGATATCTACCCCCACTCTCCCCTTCCCCACACTCTCTCCCCGTATCCACCCCCACTATCCCTTTCCCCACAGTCTCCCCGTACCACCCCACTCTCCCCTCTTCCCCACACTCTCTTCCCGTATCCACCCAACTCTCCCCTTCCCCACACTCTCTCCCCGTATCCACCCCAATCTCCCCTTCCCCACACTCTCTCCCCGTATCCACCCCACTCTCCCCTTCCCCACACTCCCTCCCCGTATCCACCCCACTCTCCCCCTTCCCCACACTCTCTCCCCGTATCCACCCCACTCTCCCCTTCCCCACACTCCCTCCCCGTATCCACCCCACTCTCCCCTTCCCCACACTCTCTCCCCGTATCCACCCCACTCTCCCCTTCCCCACACTCCCTCCCCGTATCCACCCCACTCTCCCTTTCCCCACACTCCCTCCCCGTATCCACCCCACTCTCCCCTTCCCCACACACTTTCCTCGTATCCACCCCACTCTCTCTCCCCTTCCCCACACTCCCTTCCCGTATCCACCCCACTCTCCCCTTCCGCACACTCTCATCCCCGTATCCACCCCCTCTCTCTCCCCTTCCCCACACTCTCTCCCCCGTATCCACCCCCACTCTCCCCTTGCCCACACTCCCTCCCCGTATCTACCCCACTCTCCCCCTTCCCCACACTTTCCCCGTATCCACCCCACTCTCCCCTTCCCCACACTCTCTTCCCGTATCCACCCCACTCTCTCTCCCCTTCACCACTCTCTCCCCGTATCCACCCCACTCTCCCCTTCCCCACACTTTCCCCGTATCCACCCCACTCTCCCCTTCCCCCGCACTCCCTCCCCGTATCCACCCCACTCTCCCCTTCCCCACACACTTTCCTCGTATCCACCCCACTCTCTCTCCCCTTCCCCACACTCCCTTCCCGTATCCACCCCACTCTCCCCTTCCCCCACACTCTCTCCCCGTATCCACCCCTCTCTCTCCCCTTCCCCACACTCCCTCCCCGTATCCACCCCACTCTCCCCTTCCCCACACTCTCTCCCCGTATCCACCCCCACTCTCCCCTTCCCCACACTCTCTCCCCGTATCCACCCCACTCTCCCCTTGCCCACACTCCCTCCCCGTATCTACCCCACTCTCCCCTTCCCCACACTTTCCCCGTATCCACCCCACTCTCCCCTTCCCCACACTCTCTCCCCGTATCCACCCCACTCTCTCTCCCCTTCACCACACTCTCCCCGTATCCACACCCCACTCTCCCCCTTCCCCCACACTCTTTCCCCCTATCCACCCCACCTCTCTCTCCCCTTCCCCACAATCCCTCCCCGTATACACCCCACTCTCCCCTTCCCCACACTCTCCTCCCATATCCACCCCACTCTTCCCTGCAGCACACTCTCCCCATATCCACCCCACTCTCTCTGCCCCTTCCCCACTCTCTCTCCCCCTTCCCCACACTCTCTCCCCATATCCACCCCGCACTCACTCCCCGTATCCACCCCACTCTCTCTCCCCTTCCCCACACTCCCTCCCCGTATCCACCCCACTCTCCCCTTCCACACATCCCCTCCCCATATCTACCCCACTCTCTCCCCCCTTCCCCACACTCTCTCCCGATATCTACCCCACTCTCTCTCCCGATATCTACCCCCACTCTCTCTCCCCCTTCCCCACACTCTCCCCGTATCTACCCCACTCCCCCCCTTCCCCACACTCCCTCCCAATATCTACCCCCACTCCCCACTTCCCCACCACTCCCTCCCGATATCCACCCCACTCTCTCTCCCCTTCCCCACACTCTCTCCCCGTATCCACCCCACTCTCTCTCCCCCCTTCCCCACACTCTCTCCCCGTATCCACCCCACTCTCTCTCCCCCCTTCCCCACACTCTGTCCCCGTATCCACCCCTCTCCCCCCTTCCCCCACACTCTCTCCCTGTATCCACCCCACTCTCTCCCCCCCTTCCCCACACTCTCTCCCCGTATCCACCCCACTCTCCCCTTCCTCACACTCTCTCCCCCATATCCACCCAACTCTCCCCTTCCCCACACTCTCTCCCCGTATCCACCCCACTCTCCCCTTCCCCACTCTCTCTCCCCTTCCCCACACTCTCTCCCCGTATCCACCCCACTCTCCCCTTCCCCACACTCCCTCCCCGCATCCACCCCCACTCTCCCCTTCCCCACACACTTTCCCCGTATCCACCCCACTCTCCCCTTCCCCACACACTTTCCCCGTATCCACCCCCCTCTCCCCTTCCCCACACACTTTCCCCCGTATCCACCCCCACTCTCCCCTTGCCCACACTCCCTCCCCATATCTACGCCACTCTCTCTCCCCTTCACCACACTCTCCCCCGTATCCACCCCACTCTCCCCCTTGCCCACAATCTCTCCCCGTATCCACCCCAATCTCTCTCCCCTTCACCACACTCTCCCCGTATCCACCCCACTCTCCCCCTTCCCCTCACTCTCTCCCCATATCCACCCCGCACTCACTCCCCGTATCCACCCCACTCTCTCTCCCCTTCCCCACACTCTCTCCCCGTATCCACCCCACTCTCTCCCCTTCCCCACACTCCCTCCCCGTATCCACCCCACTCTCCCCTTCCACACATTCTCTCCCGATATCTACCCCACTCTCTCTCCCCTTCCCCACACTCTCCCCGTATCTACCCCCACTCCCCCCCTTCCCCACACTCCCTCCCAATATCTACCCCACTCCCCACTTCCCCACACTCCCTCCCGATATCCACCCCACTCTCTCTCCCCCTTCCCCACACTCTCTCCCCGTATCCACCCCACTCTCTCTCCCCCCTTCCCTACACTCTCTCCCCCGTATCCACCCCACTCTCTCTCCCCCCCTTCCCCACACTCTCTCCCTGTATCCACCCCTCTCTCTCCCCCCTTCCCCACACTCTCTCCCCGTATCCACCCCACTCTCCCCTTCCTCACACTCTCTCCCCATATCCACCCAACTCTCCCCTTCCCCCACACTCTCTCCCCGTATCCACCCCACTCTCCCCCTTCCCCACTCTCTCTCCCCTTCCCCACACTCTCTCCCCGTATCCACCCCACTCTCCCCCTTCCCCACACTCCCTCCCCGCATCCACCCCACTCTCCCCTTCCCCACACACTTTCCCCGTATCCACCCCACTCTCCCCTTCCCCACACACTTTCCCCGTATCCACCCCACTCTCCCCTTCCCCACACACTTTCCCCGTATCCACCCCCACTCTCCCCTTGCCCACACTCCCTCCCCATATCTACCCCACTCTCTCTCCCCCTTCACCACACTCTCCCCGTATCCACCCCACTCTCCCCTTGCCCACAATCTCTCCCCGTATCCACCCCACTCTCTCTCCCCTTCACCACACTCTCCCCGTATCCACCCCACTCTCCCCCTTCCCCTCACTCTCTCCCCATATCCACCCCGCACTCACTCCCCGTATCCACCCCACTCTCTCTCCCCTTCCCCACACTGTCTCCCCGTATCCACCCCACTCTCTCCCCTTCCCCACACTCCCTCCCCGTATCCACCCCACTCTCCCCCTTCCACACATTCTCTCCCGATATCTACCCCACTCTCTCTCCCCTTCCCCACACTCTCCCCGTATCTACCCCACTCTCCCCTTCCCCACACTCCCTCCCATATCTACCCCACTCCCCACTTCCCCACACTCCCTCCCCGTATCCACCCCACTCTCTCCCCCCTTCCCCACACTCCCTCCCAATATCTACCCCACTCCCAACTTCCCCACACTCCCTCCCGATATCCACCCCCACTCTCTCTCCCCTTCCCCACACTCTCTCCCCGTATCCACCCCTCTCTCCCCTTCCCCACACTCTCTCCCCGTATCCAACCCAACTCTCACCTTCCCCACACTCTCTCCCCGTATCTACCCAACTCTCTCTCTCCCACTCTCTCCCCGTATCTAACCCCACTCTCTCTCCCCCCTTCCCCACACTCCCTCCCCGTATCCACCCGTCTCTCCCCTTCCCCACACTCTGTCCCCGTATCCACCCCTCCTCCCCCCTTCCCCACACTCTCTCCCTGTATCCACCCCACTCTCTCCCCCCCTTCCCCACACTCTCTCCCCGTATCCACCCCACTCTCCCCTTCCTCACACTCTCTCCCCATATCCACCCAACTCTCCCCTTCCCCCACACTCTCTCCCCGTATCCACCCCACTCTCCCCTTCCCCACTCTCTCTCCCCCTTCCCCCCACACTCTCTCCTCCCGTATCCACCCCACTCTCCCCTTCCCCACACTCCCTCCCCGCATCCACCCCACTCTCCCCCTTCCCCACACACTTTCCCCGTATCCACCCCACTCTCCCCTTCCCCACACACTTTCCCCGTATCCACCCCCCTCTCCCCTTCCCCACACACTTTCCCCGTATCCACCCCCACTCTCCCCTTGCCCACACTCCCTCCCCATATCTAACGCCACTCTCTCTCCCCTTCACCCACACTCTCCCCGTATCCACCCCACTCTCACCCTTGCCCACAATCTCTCCCCCGTATCCACCCCAATCTCTCTCCCCTTCACCACACTCTCCCCCGTATCCACCCCACTCTCCCCCCTTCCCCTCACTCTCTCCCCATATCCACCCCCGCACTCACTCCCCCGTATCCACCCCACTCTCTCTCCCCTTCCCCACACTCTCTCCCCCGTATCCACCCCACTCTCTCCCCCTTCCCCACACTCCCTCCCCGTATCCACCCCACTCTCCCCCTTCCACACATTCTCTCCCGATATCTACCCCACTCTCTCTCCCCTTCCCCACACTCTCCCCGTATCTACCCCACTCCCCCCTTCCCCACACTCCCTCCCAATATCTACCCCACTCCCCACTTCCCCACACTCCCTCCCGATATCCACCCCACTCTCTCTCCCCTTCCCCACACTCTCTCCCCGTATCCACCCCACTCTCTCTCCCCCCCCTTCCCTACACTCTCTCCCCGTATCCACCCCACTCTCTCTCCCCCCTTCCCCACACTCTCTCCCTGTATCCACCCCTCTCTCTCCCCCCTTCCCCACACTCTCTCCCCGTATCCACCCCACTCTCCCCTTCCTCACACTCTCTCCCCATATCCACCCAACTCTCCCCTTCCCCACACTCTCTCCCCGTATCCACCCCACTCTCCCCTTCCCCACTCTCTCTCCCCTTCCCCACACTCTCTCCCCGTATCCACCCCACTCTCCCCTTCCCCACACTCCCTCCCCGCATCCACCCCACTCTCCCCTTCCCCACACACTTTCCCCGTATCCACCCCACTCTCCCCTTCCCCACACACTTTCCCCGTATCCACCCAC
>JANJGN010002880.1:0-56846 GCA_026770705.1 Isurus oxyrinchus
CCTGTAAATACTGACACACTCCCCGGGGACCCCCTGTAAATACTGACACACTCCCCCGGGGACTCCCTGTAAATACAGACACACTCCACGGGAATCCCCTGTAATACTGACACACTCCCCGGCGATCCCCTGTAAATACTGACAGACTCCCTGGTGACCCCCCTGTAAATAATGACACGCTCACTGGGACCCCCTGTAAATACTGACACACTCCCCGGGGACTCCCTGTAAATAATGACACACTCCCCGGGGACCCCCTGTAAATACTGACACACTCCCGAGAGAACCGGTAAATACTGACACACTCCCCGGAGACACCCTGTAAATACTGACACACTCCCCGGGGATCCCCTCTAAATACTGACACACTCCACTGGGACCCCCTGTAAATACTGACACACTCCACTGGGACACCCTGTAAATACTGACACACTCCCCCGGGGACCCTCTGTAAATACTGACACACTCCCCGGGGACCCCCTGTAAATACTGACACACTCACGGGGGACCCCCCCTGTAAATACTGACACACTCCCCGGGGACCCCCTGTAAATACTGACACACTCCCCGGGTATCTGCTGTAAATACTGACACACTCCCCGGGTATCCCCTGTAAATATTGACACACTCCCCGGGGACCCCCTGTAAATACTGACACACTGCCCCGGGGACCCCCTGTAAATACTGACACACTCCCCGGGGACCCCCTGTAAATACTGACACACTCCCCGGGGACCCCGCTGTAAATGCTGACACACTCCCCGGGAATCCCCTGTAATACTGACACACTCCCCGGCGATCCCCTGTAAATACTGACAGACTCCCTGGTGACCCCCCTGTAAATAATGACACGCTCACTGGGACCCCCTGTAAATACTGACACACTCCCCGGGGACTCCCTGTAAATAATGACACACTCCCCGGGGACCCCCTGTAAATACTGACACACTCCCCGAGAGAACCGGTAAATACTGACACACTCCCCGGAGACACCCTGTAAATACTGACACACTCCCCGGGGATCCCCTCTAAATACTGACACACTCCACTGGGCCCCCCTGTAAATACTGACACACTCCACTGGGACACCCCTGTAAATACTGACACACTCCCCCGGGGACCCTCTGTAAATACTGACACACTCCCCGGGGACCCCCTGTAAATACTGACACACTCCCGGGGGACCCCCCTGTAAATACTGACACACTCCCCGGGTACCCCTGTAAATACTGACACACTCCCCGGGGACCCCCTGTAAATACTGACACACTCCCCGAGGACCCCCTGTAAATACTGACACACTCCCCGGGGACCCCCTATAAATACTGACACACTCCACGGGAACCCCTGTAAATAATGACACACTCCCCGGGGACCCCCTGTAAATACTGACACACTCCACGGGACCCCCTGTAAATACTGACAAACTCCCCGGCTACACCTGTAAATATTGACACACTCCCCGGGGACACCCTGTAAATACTGACACACTCCCCGGGGTAACTGCTGTAAATACTGACACACTCCCCGGGTATCCCTGTAAATATTGACACACTCCCCGGGGACCCCCTGTAAATACTGACACACTCCCCCGGGGACCCCCTGTAAATACTGACACACTCCCCGGGGACCCCCTGTAAATACTGACACACTCCCCCGGGGACTCCCTGTAAATACTGACACAGTCCGCGGCTACATCCTGTAAATACTGACACACTCCCCGGGGACCCCCTGTAAATACTGACACACTCCCCTGGGGACCCCCCTGTAAATACTGACACACTCCCCGGGGACCCCCTGTAAATACTGACACACTCCCCCGGGGACCCCCTGTAAATACTGACACACACCCCGGGGACCCCCTGTAAATACTGACACACTCCCCCGGGGACTCCCTGTAAATACTGGCACAGTCCGCGGCGACATCCTGTAAATACTGACACACTCCCCGGGGACCCCCTGTAAATACTGACACACTCCCTGAGGACCACCCTGTAACTACTGACACACTCCCCAGGGTCCCCCTGTAAATACTGACACACTCCCTGAGGACCACCCGGTAAATACTGACACACTCCCTGGGGATCCCCTGTAAATACTGACACACTCCCCGGAGACCCCCTGTAAATACTGACACACTCCCCGGGGACCCCCAGTAAATACTGACACACTCCCCGGGGACCCCCTGTAAATACTGACACACTCCCCGGGGACCCCCTGTAAATACTGACACAATCCCCGGAGACCCCACCACTGTAAATAAAGACGTGCTCACTGGGGACACCCCTGTAAATACTGACACACTTCCTGGGGACCCCCCTGTAAATAATGACAGGCTCACTCGGACACCCTGTAAATACTGATACACTCCCCGGAGACCCCACTGTAAATAATGACATGCTCACTGGGACCCCCCTGTAAATACTGACGCACTTCCTGGGGACCCCCCTCTAAATAATGACATGCTCATTGGGACACCCTGTAAAAACTGACACACGCCCTGGGGACCCCCTATAAATACTGACACACTCCCCAGGGTCCCCCTGTAAATACTGACACACTCCACAGGGACCCCCTGTAAATACTGACACACTCCCCGGGGACCCCCTGTAAATACTGACACAATCCCCGGGGACCCCCTGTAAATACTGACACACTCCCCGGGGATCCCTTGTAAATACTGACACACTCCCCAGACACCACCCTGTAAATACTAACACACTCCCCGGGGAATACTCTAAAACTGACATACTCCCCGGGGACCCCCTGTAAATACTAACACACTCCCCGGGGATCCCCTGTAAATACTGACAGACTCCCTGGTGACCCCCCTGTAAATTATGACACGCTCACTGGGACCCCCTGTAAATACTGACACACTTCCTGGGACCCCCATGTAAATACTGACACACTCCCCGGGGACCCCCTGTAAATACTGACTCACTCCCCGGGGAGTCCCTGTAAATACTGACACACTCCCCGGGGAGTCCCTGTAAATACTGACACACTCCCCGGGGACCCCCAGTATATACTGACACACTCCCTGGGGACCCCTTGTAAATACTGACACACTCCCCGGGGAACCGCCTGTAAACACTGACACACTCCCCGGGGACACCCCTGTAAATACTGAGAGACACCCCGGGGACCCCCTGTAAATACTGACACACTCCCCGGGGACCCCCCTGTAAATACTGACACACTCCCCGGGAATCCCCTGTAATACTGACACACTCCCCGTCGATCCCCTGTAAATACTGACAGACTCCCTGGTGACACCCCTGTAAATAATGACACGCTCACTGGGACCCCCTGTAAATACTGACACACTCCACGGGAACCCCTGTAAATACTGACACACTCCCCGGGGACCCCCTGTAAATACTGACACACTCCACGGGACCCCCTGTAAATACTGACAAACTCCCCGGCTACACCCTGAAAATATTGACACACTCCCCGGGGACACCCTGTAAATACTGACACACTCCCCGGGTAACTGCTGTAAATACTGACACACTCCCCGGGTATCCCCTGTAAATATTCACACACTCCCCGGGGACCCCCTGTAAATACTGACACACTCCCCCGGGGACCCCCTGTAAATACTGACACACTCCCCGGGGACCCCCCTGTAAATACTGACACACTCCCCCGGGGACTCCCTGTAAATACTGACACAGTCCGCGGCTGCACCCTGTAAATACTGACACACTCCCCGGGGACCCCCTGTAAATACTGACACACTCCCCTGGGGACCCCCTATAAATACTGACACACTCCCCGGGGACCCCCTGTAAATACTGACACAATCCCCGGGGCTCCCTGTAAATACTGACACACTCCCATGGACCCCCTGTAAATACTGACACACTCCGTGAGGACCACCCTGTAACTACTGACACACTCCCCAGGGTCCCCCTGAAAATACTGACACACTCCCTGAGGACCACCCGGTAAATACTGACACACTCCCTGGGGATCCCCTGTAAATACTGACACACTCCCCGGGGACCCCCTGTAAATACTGACACACTCCCCGGGGACCCCCTGTAAATACTGACACACTCCCCGGGACACCCTGTAAATACTGACACACTCCCCGGGGACCCCCTGTAAATACTGACACACTCCCCGGGGACCCCCTGTAAATACTGACACACTCCCCAGGGACCCCCTGTAAATACTGACACACTCCCCGGGGACCCCCTGTAAATACTGACACACTTCCCGGGGACCCCCTGTCAATACTGACACACTCCCCGGGTACCCCTCTGTTAATACTGAAACACTCCCCAAGGTCCCCCCTGTAAATACTGACACACTCCCCGGGGACCCCCTGTAAATACAGACACAATCCCCGGGGACCCCTGTAAATACTGACACACTCCCCGGGGACCCCCTGTAAATACTGACACACTCCCCGGGCACCCCCTGTAAATACTGACACACTCCCCGGGGACCCCCTGTAAATACCGACACACTTCCCGGGGTGTCCCTGTAAATACTGACACACTCCCCGGGGACCCCCTGTAAATACTGACACACTCCCCGGGGACCCCCTGTAAATACTGACACACTCCCCGGGGAACCGCCTGTAAACACTGACACACTCCCCGGGGACACCCCTGTAAATACTGACAGACTCCCCGGGGACCCCCTGTAAATACTGACACACTCCCCGGGGACCCCCCTGTAAATACTGACACACTCCCCGGGAATCCCCTGTAATACTGACACACTCCCCGGCGATCCCCTGTAAATACTGACAGACTCCCTGGTGACCCCCCTGTAAATAATGACACGCTCACTGGGACCCCCTGTAAATACTGACACACTTCCTGGGGACCCCCCTGTAAATAATGACAGGCTCACTCGGACACCTGTAAATACTGACACACTCCCCGAGAGAACCAGTAAATACTGACACACTCCCCGGAGACACCCTGTAAATACTGACACACTCCTCGGAGACACCCTGTAAATACTGACAGACTCCCCGGGGATCCCCTCTAAATACTGACACACTCCACTGGGACCCCCTGTAAATACTGACACACTCCCCGGGGAACCCCCTGTAAATACTGACAAACTCCCCGGCTACACCCTGTAAATACTGACACACTCCCCGGGTATCTGCTGTAAATACTGACACACTTCCGGGTATCCCCTGTAAATATTGACACACTCCCCGGGGACCCCCTGTAAATACTGACACACTCCCCCGGGGACCCCCTGTAAATACTGACACACTCCCGGGGACGCCCTGTAAATACTGACACACTCCCCCGGGGACTCCCTGTAAATACTGACACAGTCCGCGGCTACATCCTGTCAATACTGACACACTCCCCGGGGACCCCCTGTAAATACTGACACACTCCCCGGGGACTCCCTGTAAATACTGACACAGTCCGCGGCTACATCCTGTAAATACTGACACACTCCCCGGGACCCCCTGTAAATACTGACACACTCCCCATGGACCCCCTGTAAATACTGACACACTCCGTGAGGACCACCCTGTAACTACTGACACACTCCCCAGGGTCCCCCTGTAAATACTGACACACTCCCTGAGGACCACCCGGTAAATACTGACACACTCCCTGGGGATCCCCTGTAAATACTGACACACTCCCCGGGGACACTCTGTAAATACTGACACACTCCCCCGGGGACTCCCTGTAAATACTGACACAGTCCGCGGCTACATCCTGTAAATACTGACACACTCACCGGGGACCCCCTGTAAATACTGACACACTCCCCCGGGGACCCCCTGTAAATACTGACACACTCCCCGGGTATCCCCTGTAAATACTGACACACTCCCCCGGGGACCCCCTGTAAATACTGACACACTCCCGGGGACACTCTGTAAATACTGACACACTCCCCCGGGGACTCCCTGTAAATACTGACACAGTCCGCGGCTACATCCTGTAAATACTGACACACTCACCGGGGACCCCCTGTAAATACTAACACACTCCCCGGGGATCCCCTGTAAATACTGACAGACTCCCTGGTGACCCCCCTGTAAATTATGACACGCTCACTGGGACCCCCTGTAAATACTGACACACTTCCTGGGGACCCCCCTGTAAATACTGACACACTCCCCGGGCACCCCCTGTAAATACTGACACACTCCCCGGGGACCCCCTGTAAATACCGACACACTTCCCGGGGTGTCCCTGTAAATACTGACACACTCCCCGGGGACCCCCTGTAAATACTGACACACTCCCCGGGGACTCCCAGTATATACTGACACACTCCCCGGGGACCCCTTGTAAATACTGACACACTCCCCGGGGAACAGCCTGTAAACACTGACACACTCCGTGGGGACATCCCTGTAAATACTGACAGACTCCGCGGGGACCCCCTGTAAATACTGACACACTCCCCGGGGACCCCCCTGTAAATACTGACACACTCCCCGGGAATCCCATGTAATACTGACACACTCCCCGGGTATCCCCTGTAAATATTGACACACTCCACGGGGACCCCCTGTAAATACTGACACACTCCCCGAGAGAACCAGTAAATACTGACACACTCCCCGGAGACACCCTGTAAATACTGACACACTCCTCGGAGACACCCTGTAAATACTGACACACTCCCCGGGGATCCCCTCTAAATACTGACACACTCCACTGGGACCCCCTGTAAATACTGACACACACCACGGGACCCCCTGTAAATACTGACAAACTCCCCGGCTACACCCTGTAAATATTGACACACTCCCCGGGGACACCCTGTAAATACTGACACACTCCCCGGGTATCTGCTGTAAATACTGACACATTCCCCGGGTATCCCCTGTAAATATTGACACACTCCCCGGGGACCCCCTGTAAATACTGACACACTGCCCCCGGGGACCCCCTGTAAATACTGACACACTCCCCGGGGACCCCCTGTAAATACTGACACACTCCCCCGGGGACTCCCTGTAAATACAGACACACTCCACGGGAATCCCCTGTAATACTGACACACTCCCCGGCGATCCCCTGTAAATACTGACAGACTCCCTGGTGACCCCCCTGTAAATAATGACACGCTCACTGGGACCCCCTGTAAATACTGACACACTCCCCGGGGACTCCCTGTAAATAATGACACACTCCCCGGGGACCCCCTGTAAATACTGACACACTCCCCGAGAGAACCGGTAAATACTGACACACTCCCCGGAGACACCCTGTAAATACTGACACACTCCCCGGGGATCCCCTCTAAATACTGACACACTCCACTGGGACCCCCTGTAAATACTGACACACTCCACTGGGACACCCTGTAAATACTGACACACTCCCCCGGGGACCCTCTGTAAATACTGACACACTCCCCGGGGACCCCCTGTAAATACTGACACACTCACGGGGGACCCCCCTGTAAATACTGACACACTCCCCGGGGACCCCCTGTAAATACTGACACACTCCCCGGGTATCTGCTGTAAATACTGACACACTCCCCGGGTATCCCCTGTAAATATTGACACACTCCCCGGGGACCCCCTGTAAATACTGACACACTGCCCCGGGGACCCCCTGTAAATACTGACACACTCCCCGGGGACCCCCTGTAAATACTGACACACTCCCCGGGGACCCCGCTGTAAATGCTGACACACTCCCCGGGAATCCCCTGTAATACTGACACACTCCCCGGCGATCCCCTGTAAATACTGACAGACTCCCTGGTGACCCCCCTGTAAATAATGACACGCTCACTGGGACCCCCTGTAAATACTGACACACTCCCCGGGGACTCCCTGTAAATAATGACACACTCCCCGGGGACCCCCTGTAAATACTGACACACTCCCCGAGAGAACCGGTAAATACTGACACACTCCCCGGAGACACCCTGTAAATACTGACACACTCCCCGGGGATCCCCTCTAAATACTGACACACTCCACTGGGCCCCCCTGTAAATACTGACACACTCCACTGGGACACCCTGTAAATACTGACACACTCCCCCGGGGACCCTCTGTAAATACTGACACACTCCCCGGGGACCCCCTGTAAATACTGACACACTCCCGGGGGGACCCCCCTGTAAATACTGACACACTCCCCGGGTACCCCTGTAAATACTGACACACTCCCCGGGGACCCCCTGTAAATACTGACACACTCCCCGAGGACCCCCTGTAAATACTGACACACTCCCCGGGGACCCCCTATAAATACTGACACACTCCACGGGAACCCCTGTAAATAATGACACACTCCCCGGGGACCCCCTGTAAATACTGACACACTCCACGGGACCCCCTGTAAATACTGACAAACTCCCCGGCTACACCCTGTAAATATTGACACACTCCCCCGGGGACACCCTGTAAATACTGACACACTCCCCGGGTAACTGCTGTAAATACTGACACACTCCCCGGGTATCCCCTGTAAATATTGACACACTCCCCGGGGACCCCCTGTAAATACTGACACACTCCCCCGGGGACCCCCTGTAAATACTGACACACTCCCCGGGGACCCCCTGTAAATACTGACACACTCCCCCGGGGACTCCCTGTAAATACTGACACAGTCCGCGGCTACATCCTGTAAATACTGACACACTCCCCGGGGACCCCCTGTAAATACTGACACACTCCCCTGGGGACCCCCTGTAAATACTGACACACTCCCCGGGGACCCCCTGTAAATACTGACACACTCCCCCGGGGACCCCCTGTAAATACTGACACACACCCCGGGGACCCCCTGTAAATACTGACACACTCCCCGGGGACTCCCTGTAAATACTGGCACAGTCCGCGGCGACATCCTGTAAATACTGACACACTCCCCGGGGACCCCCTGTAAATACTGACACACTCCCTGAGGACCACCCTGTAACTACTGACACACTCCCCAGGGTCCCCCTGTAAATACTGACACACTCCCTGAGGACCACCCGGTAAATACTGACACACTCCCTGGGGATCCCCTGTAAATACTGACACACTCCCCGGAGACCCCCTGTAAATACTGACACACTCCCCGGGGACCCCCAGTAAATACTGACACACTCCCCGGGGACCCCCTGTAAATACTGACACACTCCCCGGGGACCCCCTGTAAATACTGACACAATCCCCGGAGACCCCACTGTAAATAAAGACGTGCTCACTGGGGACACCCCTGTAAATACTGACACACTTCCTGGGGACCCCCCTGTAAATAATGACAGGCTCACTCGGACACCCTGTAAATACTGATACACTCCCCGGAGACCCCACTGTAAATAATGACATGCTCACTGGGGACCCCCCTGTAAATACTGACGCACTTCCTGGGGACCCCCCTCTAAATAATGACATGCTCATTGGGACACCCTGTAAAAACTGACACACGCCCTGGGGACCCCCTATAAATACTGACACACTCCCCAGGGTCCCCCTGGTAAATACTGACACACTCCACAGGGACCCCCTGTAAATACTGACACACTCCCCGGGGACCCCCTGTAAATACTGACACAATCCCCGGGGACCCCCTGTAAATACTGACACACTCCCCGGGGATCCCTTGTAAATACTGACACACTCCCCAGACACCACCCTGTAAATACTAACACACTCCCCGGGGAATACTCTAAAAACTGACATACTCCCCGGGGACCCCCTGTAAATACTAACACACTCCCCGGGGATCCCCTGTAAATACTGACAGACTCCCTGGTGACCCCCCTGTAAATTATGACACGCTCACTGGGACCCCCTGTAAATACTGACACACTTCCTGGGGACCCCCATGTAAATACTGACACACTCCCCGGGGACCCCCTGTAAATACTGACTCACTCCCCGGGGAGTCCCTGTAAATACTGACACACTCCCCGGGGAGTCCCTGTAAATACTGACACACTCCCCGGGGACCCCCAGTATATACTGACACACTCCCTGGGGACCCCTTGTAAATACTGACACACTCCCCGGGGAACCGCCTGTAAACACTGACACACTCCCCGGGGACACCCCTGTAAATACTGAGAGACACCCCGGGGACCCCCTGTAAATACTGACACACTCCCCGGGGACCCCCCTGTAAATACTGACACACTCCCCGGGAATCCCCTGTAATACTGACACACTCCCCGTCGATCCCCTGTAAATACTGACAGACTCCCTGGTGACACCCCTGTAAATAATGACACGCTCACTGGGACCCCCTGTAAATACTGACACACTCCACGGGAACCCCTGTAAATACTGACACACTCCCCGGGGACCCCCTGTAAATACTGACACACTCCACGGGACCCCCTGTAAATACTGACAAACTCCCCGGCTACACCCTGAAAATATTGACACACTCCCCGGGGACACCCTGTAAATACTGACACACTCCCCGGGTAACTGCTGTAAATACTGACACACTCCCCGGGTATCCCCTGTAAATATTCACACACTCCCCGGGGACCCCCTGTAAATACTGACACACTCCCCCGGGGACCCCCTGTAAATACTGACACACTCCCCGGGGACCCCCTGTAAATACTGACACACTCCCCCGGGGACTCCCTGTAAATACTGACACAGTCCGCGGCTACATCCTGTAAATACTGACACACTCCCCGGGGACCCCCTGTAAATACTGACACACTCCCCTGGGGACCCCCTATAAATACTGACACACTCCCCGGGGACCCCCTGTAAATACTGACACAATCCCCGGGGCTCCCTGTAAATACTGACACACTCCCCATGGACCCCCTGTAAATACTGACACACTCCGTGAGGACCACCCTGTAACTACTGACACACTCCCCAGGGTCCCCCTGAAAATACTGACACACTCCCTGAGGACCACCCGGTAAATACTGACACACTCCCTGGGGATCCCCTGTAAATACTGACACACTCCCCGGGGACCCCCTGTAAATACTGACACACTCCCCGGGGACCCCCTGTAAATACTGACACACTCCCCGGGGACACCCTGTAAATACTGACACACTCCCCGGGGACCCCCTGTAAATACTGACACACTCCCCGGGGACCCCCTGTAAATACTGACACACTCCCCAGGGACCCCCTGTAAATACTGACACACTCCCCGGGGACCCCCTGTAAATACTGACACACTTCCCGGGGACCCCCTGTCAATACTGACACACTCCCCGGGTACCCCTCTGTTAATACTGAAACACTCCCCAAGGTCCCCCCTGTAAATACTGACACACTCCCCGGGGACCCCCTGTAAATACAGACACAATCCCCGGGGACCCCTGTAAATACTGACACACTCCCCGGGGACCCCCTGTAAATACTGACACACTCCCCAAGGGCCCCCCTGTAAATACTGACACACTCCCCGGGGAACCCCTGTAAATACTGACACACTCCCCGGGGATCCCTTGTAAATACTGACACACTCCCCAGACACCACCCTGTAAATACTAACACACTCCCGGGGAATCCTCTAATCTTGACATACTCCCCGGGGACCCCCTGTAAATACTAACACACTCCCCGGGGATCCCCTGTAAATACTGACAGACTCCCTGGTGACCCCCCTGTAAATTATGACACGCTCACTGGGACCACCTGTAAATACTGACACACATCCTGGGGACCCCCCTGTAAATACTGACACACTCCCCGGGCACCCCCTGTAAATACTGACACACTTCCCGGGGTGTCCCTGTAAATACCGACACACTTCCCGGGGTGTCCCTGTAAATACTGACACACTCCCCGGGCACCCCCTGTAAATACTGACACACTCCCCGGGGACCCCATGTAAATACTGACACACTCCCCCGGGTACTCCCTGTAAATACTGACACAGTCCGCGGCTACATCCTGTAAATACTGACACACTCCCTGCGGACCACCCTGTAACTACTGACACACTCCCCAGGGTCCCCCTGTAAATACTGACACACTCCCTGAGGACCACCCGGTAAATACTGACACACTCCCTGGGGATCCCCTGTAAATACTGACACTCTCCCCGGAGACCCCCTGTAAATACTGACACACTCCCCGGGGACCCCCTGTAAATACTGACACACTCCCCGGGGACCCCCTGTAAATACTGACACACTCCCTGGGGACCCCCTGTAAATACTGACACACTCCCCGGGGACCCCCTGTAAATACTGACACACTCCCCGGGGAGTCCCTGTAAATACTGACACACTCCCCGGGGAGTCCCTGTAAATACTGACACACTCCCCGGGGACCCCTTGTAAATACTGACACACTCCCCGGGGAACCGCCTGTAAACACTGACACACTCCCCGGGGACACCCCTGTAAATACTGACAGACTCCCCGGAGACCCCACTGTAAATAAAGACGTGCTCACTGGGGACACCCCTGTAAATACTGACACACTTCCTGGGGACCCCCCTGTAAATAATGACAGGCTCACTCGGACACCCTGTAAATACTGATACACTCCCCGGAGACCCCACTGTAAATAATGACATGCTCACTGGGGACCCCCCTGTAAATACTGACGCACTTCCTGGGGACCCCCCTCTAAATAATGACATGCTCATTGGGACACCCTGTAAAAACTGACACACGCCCTGGGGACCCCCTATAAATACTGACACACTCCCCAGGGTCCCCCTGTAAATACTGACACACTCCACAGGGACCCCCTGTAAATACTGACACACTCCCCGGGGACCCCCTGTAAATACTGACACAATCCCCGGGGACCCCCTGTAAATACTGACACACTCCCCGGGGATCCCTTGTAAATACTGACACACTCCCCAGACACCACCCTGTAAATACTAACACACTCCCCGGGGAATACTCTAAAAACTGACATACTCCCCGGGGACCCCCTGTAAATACTAACACACTCCCCGGGGATCCCCTGTAAATACTGACAGACTCCCTGGTGACCCCCCTGTAAATTATGACACGCTCACTGGGACCCCCTGTAAATACTGACACACTTCCTGGGGACCCCCATGTAAATACTGACACACTCCCCGGGGACCCCCTGTAAATACTGACTCACTCCCCGGGGAGTCCCTGTAAATACTGACACACTCCCCGGGGAGTCCCTGTAAATACTGACACACTCCCCGGGGACCCCCAGTATATACTGACACACTCCCTGGGGACCCCTTGTAAATACTGACACACTCCCCGGGGAACCGCCTGTAAACACTGACACACTCCCCGGGGACACCCCTGTAAATACTGAGAGACACCCCGGGGACCCCCTGTAAATACTGACACACTCCCCGGGGACCCCCCTGTAAATACTGACACACTCCCCGGGAATCCCCTGTAATACTGACACACTCCCCGTCGATCCCCTGTAAATACTGACAGACTCCCTGGTGACACCCCTGTAAATAATGACACGCTCACTGGGACCCCCTGTAAATACTGACACACTCCACGGGAACCCCTGTAAATACTGACACACTCCCCGGGGACCCCCTGTAAATACTGACACACTCCACGGGACCCCCTGTAAATACTGACAAACTCCCCGGCTACACCCTGAAAATATTGACACACTCCCCGGGGACACCCTGTAAATACTGACACACTCCCCGGGTAACTGCTGTAAATACTGACACACTCCCCGGGTATCCCCTGTAAATATTCACACACTCCCCGGGGACCCCCTGTAAATACTGACACACTCCCCCGGGGACCCCCTGTAAATACTGACACACTCCCCGGGGACCCCCTGTAAATACTGACACACTCCCCCGGGGACTCCCTGTAAATACTGACACAGTCCGCGGCTACATCCTGTAAATACTGACACACTCCCCGGGGACCCCCTGTAAATACTGACACACTCCCCTGGGGACCCCCTATAAATACTGACACACTCCCCGGGGACCCCCTGTAAATACTGACACAATCCCCGGGGCTCCCTGTAAATACTGACACACTCCCCATGGACCCCCTGTAAATACTGACACACTCCGTGAGGACCACCCTGTAACTACTGACACACTCCCCAGGGTCCCCCTGAAAATACTGACACACTCCCTGAGGACCACCCGGTAAATACTGACACACTCCCTGGGGATCCCCTGTAAATACTGACACACTCCCCGGGGACCCCCTGTAAATACTGACACACTCCCCGGGGACCCCCTGTAAATACTGACACACTCCCCGGGGACACCCTGTAAATACTGACACACTCCCCGGGGACCCCCTGTAAATACTGACACACTCCCCGGGGACCCCCTGTAAATACTGACACACTCCCCAGGGACCCCCTGTAAATACTGACACACTCCCCGGGGACCCCCTGTAAATACTGACACACTTCCCGGGGACCCCCTGTCAATACTGACACACTCCCCGGGTACCCCTCTGTTAATACTGAAACACTCCCCAAGGTCCCCCCTGTAAATACTGACACACTCCCCGGGGACCCCCTGTAAATACAGACACAATCCCCGGGGACCCCTGTAAATACTGACACACTCCCCGGGGACCCCCTGTAAATACTGACACACTCCCCAAGGGCCCCCCTGTAAATACTGACACACTCCCCGGGGAACCCCTGTAAATACTGACACACTCCCCGGGGATCCCTTGTAAATACTGACACACTCCCCAGACACCACCCTGTAAATACTAACACACTCCCGGGGAATCCTCTAATCTTGACATACTCCCCGGGGACCCCCTGTAAATACTAACACACTCCCCGGGGATCCCCTGTAAATACTGACAGACTCCCTGGTGACCCCCCTGTAAATTATGACACGCTCACTGGGACCACCTGTAAATACTGACACACATCCTGGGGACCCCCCTGTAAATACTGACACACTCCCCGGGCACCCCCTGTAAATACTGACACACTTCCCGGGGTGTCCCTGTAAATACCGACACACTTCCCGGGGTGTCCCTGTAAATACTGACACACTCCCCGGGCACCCCCTGTAAATACTGACACACTCCCCGGGGACCCCATGTAAATACTGACACACTCCCCCGGGTACTCCCTGTAAATACTGACACAGTCCGCGGCTACATCCTGTAAATACTGACACACTCCCTGAGGACCACCCTGTAACTACTGACACACTCCCCAGGGTCCCCCTGTAAATACTGACACACTCCCTGAGGACCACCCGGTAAATACTGACACACTCCCTGGGGATCCCCTGTAAATACTGACACTCTCCCCGGAGACCCCCTGTAAATACTGACACACTCCCCGGGGACCCCCTGTAAATACTGACACACTCCCCGGGGACCCCCTGTAAATACTGACACACTCCCTGGGGACCCCCTGTAAATACTGACACACTCCCCGGGGACCCCCTGTAAATACTGACACACTCCCCGGGGAGTCCCTGTAAATACTGACACACTCCCCGGGGAGTCCCTGTAAATACTGACACACTCCCCGGGGACCCCTTGTAAATACTGACACACTCCCCGGGGAACCGCCTGTAAACACTGACACACTCCCCGGGGACACCCCTGTAAATACTGACAGACTCCCCGGGGACCCCCTGTAAATACTGACACACTCCCCGGGGACCCCCCTGTAAATACTGACACACTCGTCGGGAATCCCCTGTAATACTGCCACACTCCCCGGCGATCCCCTGTAAATACTGACAGACTCCCTGGTGACCCCCCTGTAAATAATGACAGGCTCACTCGGACACCTGTAAATACTGACACACTCGCCGGGGACTCCCTGTAAATAATGACACACTCCCCGGGGACCCCCTCTAAATACTGACACACTCCCCGAGAGAACCGGTAAATACTGACACACTCCCCGGAGACACCCTGTAAATACTGACACACTCCCCGGGGATCCCCTCTAAATACTGACACACTCCACTGGGACCCCCTGTAAATACTGACACACTCCACTGGGACCCCTTGTAAATACTGACACACTCCCCCGGGGACCCCCTGTAAATACTGACACACTCCCCGGGGACCCCCTGTAAATACTGACACACTCCCGGGGGACCCCCTGTAAATACTGACACACTCCCCCGAGGACCCCCTGTAAATACTGACACACTCACCGGGGACCCCCTGTAAATACTGACACACTCCACGGGAACCCCTGTAAATACTGACACACTCCCCGGGGACCCCCTGTAAATACTGACACACTCCACGGGACCCCCTGTAAATACTGACAAACTCCCCGGCTACACCCTGTAAATATTGACACACTCCCCGGGGACACCCTGTAAATACTGACACACTCCCCGGGTAACTGCTGTAAATACTGACACACTCCCCGGGTATCCCCTGTAAATATTGACACACTCCCCGGGGACCCCCTGTAAATAATGACACACTCCCCCGGGGACCCCCTGTAAATACTGACACACTCCCCGGGGACCCACTGTAAATACTGACACACTCCCCCGGGGACTCCCTGTAAATACTGACACAGTCCGCGGCTACATCCTGTAAATACTGACACACTCCCCGGGGACCCCCTGTAAATACTGACACACTCCCCTGGGGACCCCCTGTAAATACTGACACACTCCCCGGGGACCCCCTGTAAATACTGACACACTCCCCCGGGGACTCCCGGTAAATACTGACACAGTCCGCGGCTACATCCTGTAAATACTGACACACTCCCCGGGGACCCCATGTAAATACTGACACAATCCCCGGGGCTCCCCTGTAAATACTGACACACTCCCCAGGGTCCCCCTGAAAATACTGACACACTCCCTGAGGACCACCCGGTAAATACTGACACACTCCCTGGGGATCCCCTGTAAATACTGACACACTCCCCGGGGACCCCCTGTAAATACTGACACACTCCCCGGGGACCCCCTGTAAATACTGACACACTCCCCGGGGACACCCTGTAAATACTGACACACTCCCCGGGGACCCCCTGTAAATACTGACACACACCCCGGGGACCCCCTGTAAATACTGACACACTCCCCGGGGACCCCCTTGTAAATACTGACAAACTCCACGGGGACCCCCTGTAAATACTGACACACTCCCCGGGGACCCCCTGTAAATACTGACACACTCCCCGGAGACCCCACTGTAAATAATGACATGCTCACTGGGGACCCCCCTGTAAATACTGACACACTTCCTGGGGACCCCCCTCTAAATAATGACATGCTCATTGGGACACCCTGTAAATACTGACACACTCCCCGGGGACCCCCTGTCAATACTGACACACTCCCCGGGTACACCTCTGTTAATACTAAAACACTCCCCAAGGGCCCCCCTGTAAATACTGACACACTCCCCATGGACCCCCTGTAAATACTGACACACTCCCCCGGGGACCCCCTGTAAATACTGACACACTCCCCGGGGACCCCCTGTAAATACTGACACAATCCCCGGGGACCCCTGTAAATACTGACACACTCCCCGGGGACCCCCTGTAAATACTGACACACTCCCCAAGGGCCCCCCTGTAAATACTGACACACTCCCCGGGGACCCCCTGTAAATACTGACACAATCCCCGGGGACCCCCTGTAAATACTGACACACTCCCCGGGGATCCCTTGTAAATACTGACACACTCCCCAGACACCACCCTGTAAATACTAACACACTCCCCGGGGAATCCTCTAAACTTGACATACACCCCGGGGACCCCCTGTAAATACTAACACACTCCCCGGGGATCCCCTGTAAATACTGACAGACTCCCTGGTGACCCCCCTGTAAATTATGACACGCTCACTGGGACCCCCTGTAAATACTGACACACATCCTGGGGACCCCCCTGTAAATACTGACACACTCCCCGGAGACACCCTGTAAATACTGACACACTCCCCGGAGACACCCTGTAAATACTGACACACTCCCCGGGGATCCCCTCTAAATACTGACACACTCCACTGGGACCCCCTGTAAATACTGACACACTCCACGGGACCCCCTGTAAATACTGACACACTCCCCGGGGACACCCTATAAATACTGACACACTCCACGGGACCCCCTGTAAATACTGACAAACTCCCCGGCGACACCCTGTAAATATTGACACACTCCCCGGGGACACCCTGTAAATACAGACAGACTCCCCAGGTATCTGCTTTAAATACTGACACACTCCCCGGGTATCCCCTGTAAATATTGAAACACTCCCCGGGGACCCCCTGTAAATACTGACACACTCCCCGGGGACCCCCTATAAATACTGACACACTCCCCCGGGGTCTCCCTGTAAATACTGACACAGTCCGCGGCTACATCCTGTAAATACTGACACACTCCCCAGGGACCCCCTGTAAATACTGACACACTCCCCCGGGGACCCCCTGCAAATACTGACACCCTCCCCGGGGACCCCATGTAAATACTGACACACTCCCCCGGGTACTCCCTGTAAATACTGACACAGTCCGCGGCTACATCCTGTAAAAACTGACACACTCCCCGGGGACCCCCTGTAAATACTGACACACTCCCTGAGGACCACCCTGTAACTACTGACACACTCCCCAGGATCCCCCTTTAAATACTGACACACTCCCTGAGGACCACCCGGTAAATACTGACACACTCCCTGGGGATCCCCTGCAAATACTGACACTCTCCCCGGAGACCCCCTGTAAATACTGACAAACTCCCCGGGGACCCCCTGTAAATACTGACACACTCCCCGGGGACCCCCTGTAAATACTGACACACTCCCCGGGGACCCCCTGTAAATACTGACACAGTCCCCGGAGACCCCCTGTAAATACTGACACACTCCCCGGGGAGTCCCTGTAAATACTGACACACTCCCCGGGGAGTCCCTGTAAATACTGACACACTCCCCGGGGACCCCCAGTATATACTGACACACTCCCCGGGGACCCCTTGTAAATACTGACACACTCCCCGGGGAACCGCCTGTAAACACTGACACACTCCCCGGGGACACCCCTGTAAATACTGACAGACTCCCCGGGGACCCCCTGTAAATACTGACACACTCCCTGGGGACCCCCCTGTAAATACTGACACACTCGCCGGGAATCCCCTGTAATACTGACACACTCCCCGGCGATCACCTGTAAATACTGACAGAGTCCCTGGTGACCCCCCTGTAAATAATGACACGCTCACTGGGACCCCCTGTAAATACTGACACACTCCCCGGGGACCCCCTGTAAATACTGACACACTTCCCGGGGACCCCCTGTCAATACTGACACACTCCCCGGGTACCCCTCTGTTAATACTGAAACACTCCCCAAGGTCCCCCCTGTAAATACTGACACACTCCCCGGGGACCCCCTGTAAATACTGACACAATCCCCGGGGACCCCTGTAAATACTGACACACTCCCCGGGGACCCCCTGTAAATACTGACACACTCCCCAAGGGCCCCCCTGTAAATACTGACACACTCCCCGGGGAACCCCTGCAAATACTGACACACTCCCCGGGGATCCCTTGTAAATACTGACACACTCCCCAGACACCACTCTGTAAATACTAACACACTCCCCGGGGAATCCTGTAATCTTGACATACTCCCCGGGGACCCCCTGTAAATACTAACACACTCCCCGGGGATCCCCTGTAAATACTGACAGACTCCCTGGTGACCCCCCTGTAAATTATGACACGCTCACTGGGACCACCTGTAAATACTGACACACATCCTGGGGACCCCCCTGTAAATACTGACACACTCCCCGGGCACCCCCTGTAAATACTGACACACTTCCCGGGGTGTCCCTGTAAATACCGACACACTTCCCGGGGTGTCCCTGTAAATACTGACACACTCCCCGGGCACCCCCTGTAAATACTGACACACTCCCCGGGGACCCCATGTAAATACTGACACACTCCCCCGGGTACTCCCTGTAAATACTGACACAGTCCGCGGCTACATCCTGTAAATACTGACACACTCCCTGAGGACCCCCTGTAAATACTGACACACTCCCCAGGGTCCCCCTGTAAATACTGACACACTCCCTGAGGACCACCCGGTAAATACTGACACACTCCCTGGGGATCCCCTGTAAATACTGACACTCTCCCCGGAGACCCCCTGTAAATACTGACACACTCCCCGGGGACCCCCTGTAAATACTGACACACTCCCTGGGGACCCCCTGTAAATACTGACACACTCCCCGGGGAGTCCCTGTAAATACTGACACACTCCCCGGGGAGTCCCTGTAAATACTGACACACTCCCCGGGGAGTCCCTGTAAATACTGACACACTCCCCGGGGACCCCCAGTATATACTGACACACTCCCCGGGGACCCCTTGTAAATACTGACACACTCCCCGGGGAACCGCCTGTAAACACTGACACACTCCCCGGGGACACCCCTGTAAATACTGACAGACTCCCCGGGGACCCCCTGTAAATACTGACACACTCCCCGGGGACCCCCCTGTAAATACTGACACACTCGTCGGGAATCCCCTGTAATACTGCCACACTCCCCGGCGATCCCCTGTAAATACTGACAGACTCCCTGGTGACCCCCCTGTAAATAATGACAGGCTCACTCGGACACCTGTAAATACTGACACACTCGCCGGGGACTCCCTGTAAATAATGACACACTCCCCGGGGACCCCCTCTAAATACTGACACACTCCCCGAGAGAACCGGTAAATACTGACACACTCCCCGGAGACACCCTGTAAATACTGACACACTCCCCGGGGATCCCCTCTAAATACTGACACACTCCACTGGGACCCCCTGTAAATACTGACACACTCCACTGGGACCCCCTGTAAATACTGACACACTCCCCCGGGGACCCCCTGTAAATACTGACACACTCCCCGGGGACCCCCTGTAAATACTGACACACTCCCGGGGGACCCCCTGTAAATACTGACACACTCCCCCGAGGACCCCCTGTAAATACTGACACACTCACCGGGGACCCCCTGTAAATACTGACACACTCCACGGGAACCCCTGTAAATACTGACACACTCCCCGGGGACCCCCTGTAAATACTGACACACTCCACGGGACCCCCTGTAAATACTGACAAACTCCCCGGCTACACCCTGTAAATATTGACACACTCCCCGGGGACACCCTGTAAATACTGACACACTCCCCGGGTAACTGCTGTAAATACTGACACACTCCCCGGGTATCCCCTGTAAATATTGACACACTCCCCGGGGACCCCCTGTAAATACTGACACACTCCCCCGGGGACCCCCTGTAAATACTGACACACTCCCCGGGGACCCACTGTAAATACTGACACACTCCCCCGGGGACTCCCTGTAAATACTGACACAGTCCGCGGCTACATCCTGTAAATACTGACACACTCCCCGGGGACCCCCTGTAAATACTGACACACTCCCCTGGGGACCCCCTGTAAATACTGACACACTCCCCGGGGACCCCCTGTAAATACTGCCACACTCCCCCGGGGACTCCCGGTAAATACTGACACAGTCCGCGGCTACATCCTGTAAATACTGACACACTCCCCGGGGCCCCCATGTAAATACTGACACAATCCCCGGGGCTCCCCTGTAAATACTGACACACTCCCCAGGGTCCCCCTGAAAATACTGACACACTCCCTGAGGACCACCCGGTAAATACTGACACACTCCCTGGGGATCCCCTGTAAATACTGACACACTCCCCGGGGACCCCCTGTAAATACTGACACACTCCCCGGGGACCCCCTGTAAATACTGACACACTCCCCGGGGACACCCTGTAAATACTGACACACTCCCCGGGGACCCCCTGTAAATACTGACACACACCCCGGGGACCCCCTGTAAATACTGACACACTCCCCGGGGACCCCCTGTAAATACTGACACACTCCCCGGGGACCCCCTGTAAATACTGACACACTCCCCGGGGACCCCCTGTAAATACTGACACACTCCCCGGAGACCCCACTGTAAATAATGACATGCTCACTGGGGACCCCCCTGTAAATACTGACACACTTCCTGGGGACCCCCCTCTAAATAATGACATGCTCATTGGGACACCCTGTAAATACTGACACACTCCCCGGGGACCCCCTGTAAATACTGACACACTCCCCAGGGACCCCCTGTAAATACTGACACACTCCCCGGGGAACCCTTGGAAATACTGACGCACTCCCCAGGGTCCCCCTGCAAATACTGACACACTCCCCGGGGACCCCCTGTAAATACTGACACACTCCCCGGGGACCCCCTGTCAATACTGACACACTCCCCGGGTACCCCTCTGTTAATACTAAAACACTCCCCAAGGGCCCCCCTGTAAATACTGACACACTCCCCATGGACCCCCTGTAAATACTGACACACTCCCCCGGGGACCCCCTGTAAATACTGACACACTCCCCGGGGACCCCCTGTAAATACTGACACAATCCCCGGGGACCCCTGTAAATACTGACACACTCCCCGGGGACCCCCTGTAAATACTGACACACTCCCCAAGGGCCCCCCTGTAAATACTGACACACTCCCCGGGGACCCCCTGTAAATACTGACACAATCCCCGGGGACCCCCTGTAAATACTGACACACTCCCCGGGGATCCCTTGTAAATACTGACACACTCCCCAGACACCACCCTGTAAATACTAACACACTCCCCGGGGAATCCTCTAAACTTGACATACACCCCGGGGACCCCCTGTAAATACTAACACACTCCCCGGGGATCCCCTGTAAATACTGACAGACTCCCTGGTGACCCCCCTGTAAATTATGACACGCTCACTGGGACCCCCTGTAAATACTGACACACATCCTGGGGACCCCCCTGTAAATACTGACACACTCCCCGGAGACACCCTGTAAATACTGACACACTCCCCGGAGACACCCTGTAAATATTGACACACTCCCCGGGGATCCCCTCTAAATACTGACACACTCCACTGGGACCCCCTGTAAATACTGACACACTCCACGGGACCCCCTGTAAATACTGACACACTCCCCGGGGACACCCTGTAAATACTGACACACTCCACGGGACCCCCTGTAAATACTGACAAACTCCCCGGCTACACCCTGTAAATATTGACACACTCCCCGGGGACACCCTGTAAATACAGACACACTCCCCAGGTATCTGCTGTAAATACTGACACACTCCCCGGGTATCCCCTGTAAATATTGACACACTCCCCGGGGACCCCCTGTAAATACTGACACACTCCCCGGGGACCCCCTATAAATACTGACACACTCCCCCGGGGTCTCCCTGTAAATACTGACACAGTCCGCGGCTACATCCTGTAAATACTGACACACTCCCCAGGGACCCCCTGTAAATACTGACACACTCCCCCGGGGACCCCCTGCAAATACTGACACCCTCCCCGGGGACCCCATGTAAATACTGACACACTCCCCCGGGTACTCCCTGTAAATACTGACACAGTCCGCGGCTACATCCTGTAAAAACTGACACACTCCCTGAGGACCACCCTGTAACTACTGACACACTCCCCAGGATCCCCCTGTAAATACTGACACACTCCCTGAGGACCACCCGGTAAATACTGACACACTCCCTGGGGATCCCCTGTAAATACTGACACTCTCCCCGGAGACCCCCTGTAAATACTGACAAACTCCCCGGGGACCCCCTGTAAATACTGACACACTCCCCGGGGACCCCCTGTAAATACTGACACACTCCCCGGGGACCCCCTGTAAATACTGACACAGTCCCCGGAGACCCCCTGTAAATACTGACACACTCCCCGGGGAGTCCCTGTAAATACTGACACACTCCCCGGGGAGTCCCTGTAAATACTGACACACTCCCCGGGGACCCCCAGTATATACTGACACACTCCCCGGGGACCCCTTGTAAATACTGACACACTCCCCGGGGAACCGCCTGTAAACACTGACACACTCCCCGGGGACACATCTGTAAATACTGACAGACTCCCCGGGGACCCCCTGTAAATACTGACACACTCCCTGGGGACCCCCCTGTAAATACTGACACACTCGCCGGGAATCCCCTGTAATACTGACACACTCCCCGGCGATCACCTGTAAATACTGACAGAGTCCCTGGTGACCCTCCTGTAAATAATGACACGCTCACTGGGACCCCCTGTAAATACTGACACACTTCCTGGGGACCCCCCTGTAAATAATGACAGGCTCACTCGGACACCTGTAAATACTGACACACTCCCCGGGGACTCCCTGTAAATAATGACACACTCCCCGGGGACCCCCTCTAAATACTGACACACTCCCCGAGAGAACCGGTAAATACTGACACACTCCCCGGAGACACCCTGTAAATACTGACACACTCCCCGGGGATCCCCTCTAAATACTGACACACTCCACTGGGACACCCTGTAAATACTGACACACTCCACTGGGACCCCCTGTAAATACTGACACACTCCCCCGGGGACCCCCTGTAAATAATGACACACTCCCCGGGGACCCCCTGTAAATACTGACACACTCCCGGGGGACCCCCTGTAAATACTGAAACGCTCCCCCGAGGACCCCCTGTAAATACTGACACACTCACCGGGGACCCCCTGTAAATACTGACACACTCCACGGGAACCCCTGTAAATACTGACACACTCCCCGGGGACCCCCTGTAAATACTGACACACTCCACGGGACCCCCTGTAAATACTGACACACTCCCCGGGGACCCACTGTAAATACTGAGACACTCCCCCGGGGACTCCCTGTAAATACTGACACAGTCCGCGGCTACATCCTGTAAATACTGACACACTCCTCGGGGACCCCCTGTAAATACTGACATACTCCCCTGGGGACTCCCTGTAAATACTGACACACTCCCCGGGGACCCCCTGTAAATACTGACACAGTCCGCTGCTACATCCTGTAAATACTGACACACTCCCCGGGGCCCCCCTGTAAATACTGACACAATCCCCGGGGCTCCCCTGTAAATACTGACACACTCCCCATGGACCCCCTGTAAATACTGACACACTCCGTGAGGACCACCCTGTAACTACTGACACACTCCCCAGGGTCCCCCTGAAAATACTGACACACTCCCTGAGGACCACCCGGTAAATACTGACACACTCCCTGGGGATCCCCTGTAAATACTGACATACTCCCCGGGGACACCCTGTAAATACTGACACACTCCCCGGGGACCCCCTGTAAATACTGACACACTCCCCGGGGACACCCTGTAAATACTGACACACTCCCCGGGGACCCCCTGTAAATACTGACACACTCCCCGGGTACCCCCTGTAAATACTGACACACTCCCCGGGGACCCCCTGTAAATACTGACACACTCCCCGGGGACCCCCTGTAAATACTGACACACTCCCCGGGGACCCCCTGTAAATACTGACACACTCCCCGGAGACCCCACTGTAAATAATGACATGCTCACTGGGGACCCCCCTGTAAATACTGACACACTTCCTGGGTACCCCCCTCTAAATAATGACAAGCTCATTGGGACACCCTGTAAATACTGACACACTCCCCGGGGACCCCCTGTAAATACTGACACACTCCCCAGGGACCCCCTGTAAATAGTGACACACTCCCCGGGGACCCCATGTAAATACTGACGCAATCCCCAGGGTCCCCCTGTAAATACTGACACACTCCCCGGGGACCCCCTGTCAATACTGACACACTCCACGGGAACCCCTGTAAATACTGACACACTCCCCGGGGACCCCCTGTAAATACTGACACACTCCCCCGGGGACCCCCTGTAAATACTGACACACTCCCCGTGGACCCACTGTAAATACTGACACACTCACCCGGGGACTCCCTGTAAATACTGACACACTCCCCTGGGGACCCCCTGTAAATACTGACACACTCCCCGGGGACCCCCTGTAAATACTGACACACTCCCCCGGGGACTACCGGTAATTACTGACACAGTCCGCGGCTACATCCTGTAAATACTGACACACTCCCCGGGGCCACCCTGTAAATACTGACACAATCCCCGGGGCTCCCCTGTAAATACTGACACACTCCCCATGGACCCCCTGTAAATACTGACACACTCTGTGAGGACCACCCTGTAACTACTGACACACTCCCCAGGGTCCCCCTGAAAATACTGACACACTCCCTGAGGACCACCCGGTAAATACTGACACACTCCCTGGGGATCCCCTGTAAATACTGACACACTCCCCGGGGACCCCCTGTAAATACTGACACACTCCCCGGGGAACCCCTGTAAATACTGACACACTCCCCGGGGACACCCTGTAAATACTGACACACTCCCCGGGGACCCCCTGTAAATACTGACACACTCCCCGGGGACCCCCTGTAAATACTGACACACTCCCCGGGGACCCCCTGTAAATACTGACACACTCCCCGGGGACCCCCTGTAAATACTGACACACTCCCCGGGGACCCCCTGTAAATACTGACACACTCCCCGGAGACCCCACTGTAAATAATGACATGCTCACTGGGGACCCCCCTGTAAATACTGACACACTTCCTGGGGACCCCCCTCTAAATAATGACATGCTCATTGGGACACCCTGTAAATACTGACACACTCCCCGGGGACCCCCTGTAAATACTGACACACTCCCCAGGGACCCCCTGTAAATACTGACACACTCGCCGGGGACCCCCTGTAAATACTGACGCACTCCCCAGGGTCCCCCTGTAAATACTGACAAACTCCCCGGGGACACCCTGTAAATACTGACACACTCCCCGGGGACCCCCTGTCAATACTGACACACTCCCCGGGTCCCCCTCTGTTAATACTGAAACACTCCCCAAGGGCCCCCCTGTAAATACTGACACACTCCCCGGGGACCCCCTGTAAATACTGACACAATCCCCAGGGACCCCTGTAAATACTGACACACTCCCCGGGGACACCCTGTAAATACTGACACACTCCCCGGGGACCCCCTGTAAATACTGACACACTCCCCAGGGACCCCCTGTAAATACTGACACACTCCCCGGGGACCCCCTGTAAATACTGACACACTCCCCAAGGGCCCCCCTGTAAATACTGACACACTCCCCGGGGACCCCCTGTAAATACTGAAACACTCCCCGGGGACCCCCTGTCAATACTGACACACTCCCCGGGTACCCCTCTGTTAATACTGAAACACTCCCCAAGGGCCCCCCTGTAAATACTGACACACTCCCCGGGGACCTCCTGTAAATACTGACACAATCCACGGGGACCCCTGTAAATACTGACACACTCCCCGGGGACCCCCTGTAAATACTGACACACTCCCCAAGGGCCCCCCTGTAAATACTGACACACTCCCCGGGGACCCCCTGTAAATACTGACACAATCCCCGGGGACCCCCTGTAACTACTGACACACTCCCCAGGGTCCCCCTGAAAATACTGACACACTCCCTGAGGACCACCCGGTAAATACAGACACACTCCCTGGGGATCCCCTGTAAATACTGACACACTCCCCGGGGACCCCCTGTAAATACTGACACACTCCCCGGGGACCCCCTGTAAATACTGACACACTCCCCGGGGACACCCTGTAAATACTGACACACTCCCCGGGGACCCCCTGTAAATACTGACACACTCCCCGGGGACACCCTGTAAATACTGACACACTCCCCGGGGGCCCCCTGTAAATACTGACACAATCCCCAGGGACCCCCTGTAAATACTGACACACTCCCCGGGGACCCCCTGTAACTACTGACACACTCCCCGGGGAACCCCTGTAAATACTGACACACTCCACGGGGACCCCCTGTAAATACTGACTCACTCCCCGGGGACCCCCTGTAAATACTGACACACTCCCCGGAGACCCCCACTGTAAATAATGACATGCTCACTGGGGACCCCCCTGTAAATACTGACACACTTCCTGGGGACCCCCCTCTAAATAATGACATGCTCATTGGGACACCCTGTAAATACTGACACACTCCCCGGGGACCCCCTGTAAATACTGACACAATCCCCAGGGACCCCCTGTAAATACTGACACACTCCCCGGGGACACCCTGTAAATATTGACGCACTCCCCAGGGTCCCCCTGTAAATACTGACACACTCCCCGGGGACCCCCTGTAAATACTGACACACTCCCCGGGGACCCCCTGTCAATACTGACACACTCCCCGGGTACCCCTCTGTTAATACTGAAACACTCCCCAAGGGCCCCCCTGTAAATACTGACACACTCCCCGGGGACCCCCTGTAAATACTGACACAATCCCCGGGGACCCATGTAAATACTGACACACTCCCCGGGGACCCCCTGTAAATACTGACACACTCCCCAAGGGCCCCCCTGTAAATACTGACACACTCCCCGGGGACCCCCTGTAAATACTGACAACAATCCCCGGGGACCCCCTGTAAATACTGACACACTCCCCGGGGATCCCTTGTAAATACTGACACACTCCCCAGACACCACCCTGTAAATACTAACACACTCCCCGGGGAATCCTCTAAACTTGACATACACCCCGGGGACCCCCTGTAAATACTAACACACTCCCCGGGGATCCCCTGTAAATACTGACAGATTCCCTGGTGACCCCCCTGTAAATTATGACACGCTCACTGGGACCCCCTGTAAATACTGATACACATCCTGGGGACCCCCCTGTAAATACTGACACACACCCCGGAGACACCCTGTAAATACGGACACACTCCCCGGAGACACCCTGTAAATACTGACACACTCCCCGGGGATCCCCTCTAAATACTGACACACTCCACTGGGACCCCCTGTAAATACTGACACACTCCACGGGACCCCCTGTAAATACTGACACACTCCCCGGGGACACCCTTTAAATACTGACACACTCCACGGGACCCCCTGTAAATACTGACAAACTCCCCGGCTACACCCTGTAAATATTGACACACTCCCCGGGGACACCCTGTAAATACTGACACACTCCCCAGGTATCTGCTGTAAATACTGACACACTCCCCGGGTATCCCCTGTAAATATTGACACACTCCCCGGGGACCCCCTGTAAATAATGACACACTCCCCGGGGCCCCCCTATAAATACTGACACACTCCCCCGGGGTCTCCCTGTAAATACTGACACAGTCCGCGGCTACATCCTGTAAATACTGACACACTCACCGGGGACTCCCTGTAAATACTGACAGACTCCCCCGGGGACCCCCTGCAAATACTGACACACTCCCCGGGGACCCCATGTAAATACTGACACACTCCCCCGGGTACTCCCTGTAAATACTGACACAGTCCGCGGCTACATCCTGTAAAAACTGACACACTCCCTGAGGACCACCCTGTAACTACTGACACACTCCCCAGGGTCCCCCTGTAAATACTGACACACTCCCTGAGGACCACCCAGTAAATACTGACACACTCCCTGGGGATCCCCTGTAAATACTGACACACTCCCCGGAGACCCCCCGTAAATACTGACACACTCCCCGGGGACCCCCTGTAAATACTGACACACTCCCCGGGGACCCCCTGTAAATACTGACACACTCCCCGGGGACCCCCTGTAAATACTGACACACTCCCCGGGGAGTCCCTGTAAATACTGACACACTCCCCGGGGAGTCCCTGTAAATACTGACACACTCCCCGGGGACCCCCAGTATATACTGACACACTCCCCGGGGACCCCTTGTAAATACTGACACACTCCCCAGGGAACCGCCTGTAAACACTGACACACTCCCCGGGGAACCGCCTGTAAACACTGACACACTCCCCGGGGACACCCCTGTAAATACTGACAGACTCCCCGGGGACCCCCTGTAAATACTGACACACTCCCCGGGGACCCCCCTGTAAATACTGACACACTCGCCGGGAATCCCCTGTAATACTGACACACTCCCCGGCGATCCCCTGTAAATACTGACAGACTCCCTGGTGACCCCCCTGTAAATAATGACAGGCTCACTGGGACCTCCTGTAAATACTGACACACTTCCTGGGGACCCCCCTGTAAATAATGACAGGCTCACTCGGACACCTGTAAATACTTACACACTCCCCCGGGGACCCCCTGTAAATACTGACACACTCCCCGGGGACCCCCTGTAAATACTGACACACTCCCTGGGGATCCCCTGTAAATACTGACACACTCCCCGGGGACCCCCTGTAAATACTGACACACTCCCCAAGGGTCCCCCTGTAAATACTGACACACTCCCCGGGGACCCCCTGTAAATACTGACACAATCCCCGGGGACCCCCTGTAACTACTGACACACTCCCCAGGGTCCCCCTGAAAATACTGACACACTCCCTGAGGACCACCCGGTAAATACAGACACACTCCCTGGGGATCCCCTGTAAATACTGACACACTCCCCGGGGACCCCCTGTAAATACTGACACACTCCCCGGGGACCCCCTGTAAATACTGACACACTCCCCGGGGACACCCTGTAAATACTGACACACTCCCCGGGGACCCCCTGTAAATACTGAAACACTCCCCGGGGTCACCCTGTAAATACTGACACACTCCCCGGGGGCCCCCTGTAAATACTGACACAATCCCCAGGGACCCCCTGTAAATACTGACACACTCCCCGGGGACCCCCTGTAACTACTGACACACTCCCCGGGGAACCCCTGTAAATACTGACACACTCCACGGGGACCCCCTGTAAATACTGACTCACTCCCCGGGGACCCCCTGTAAATACTGACACACTCCCCGGAGACCCCACTGTAAATAATGACATGCTCACTGGGGACCCCCCTGTAAATACTGACACACTTCCTGGGGACCCCCCTCTAAATAATGACATGCTCATTGGGACACCCTGTAAATACTGACACACTCCCCGGGGACCCCCTGTAAATACTGACACAATCCCCAGGGACCCCCTGTAAATACTGACACACTCCCCGGGGACACCCTGTAAATATTGACGCACTCCCCAGGGTCCCCCTGTAAATACTGACACACTCCCCGGGGACCCCCTGTAAATACTGACACACTCCCCGGGGACCCCCTGTCAATACTGACACACTCCCCGGGTACCCCTCTGTTAATACTGAAACACTCCCCAAGGGCCCCCCTGTAAATACTGACACACTCCCCGGGGACCCCCTGTAAATACTGACACAATCCCCGGGGACCCATGTAAATACTGACACACTCCCCGGGGACCCCCTGTAAATACTGACACACTCCCCAAGGGCCCCCCTGTAAATACTGACACACTCCACGGGGACCCCCTGTAAATACTGACAACAATCCCCGGGGACCCCCTGTAAATACTGACACACTCCCCGGGGATCCCTTGTAAATACTGACACACTCCCCAGACACCACCCTGTAAATACTAACACACTCCCCGGGGAATCCTCTAAACTTGACATACACCCCGGGGACCCCCTGTAAATACTAACACACTCCCCGGGGATCCCCTGTAAATACTGACAGATTCCCTGGTGACCCCCCTGTAAATTATGACACGCTCACTGGGACCCCCTGTAAATACTGATACACATCCTGGGGACCCCCCTGTAAATACTGACACACACCCCGGAGACACCCTGTAAATACGGACACACTCCCCGGAGACACCCTGTAAATACTGACACACTCCCCGGGGATCCCCTCTAAATACTGACACACTCCACTGGGACCCCCTGTAAATACTGACACACTCCACGGGACCCCCTGTAAATACTGACACACTCCCCGGGGACACCCTTTAAATACTGACACACTCCACGGGACCCCCTGTAAATACTGACAAACTCCCCGGCTACACCCTGTAAATATTGACACACTCCCCGGGGACACCCTGTAAATACTGACACACTCCCCAGGTATCTGCTGTAAATACTGACACACTCCCCGGGTATCCCCTGTAAATATTGACACACTCCCCGGGGACCCCCTGTAAATAATGACACACTCCCCGGGGCCCCCCTATAAATACTGACACACTCCCCCGGGGTCTCCCTGTAAATACTGACACAGTCCGCGGCTACATCCTGTAAATACTGACACACTCACCGGGGACTCCCTGTAAATACTGACAGACTCCCCCGGGGACCCCCTGCAAATACTGACACACTCCCCGGGGACCCCATGTAAATACTGACACACTCCCCCGGGTACTCCCTGTAAATACTGACACAGTCCGCGGCTACATCCTGTAAAAACTGACACACTCCCTGAGGACCACCCTGTAACTACTGACACACTCCCCAGGGTCCCCCTGTAAATACTGACACACTCCCTGAGGACCACCCGGTAAATACTGACACACTCCCTGGGGATCCCCTGTAAATACTGACACATTCCCCGGAGACCCCCCGTAAATACTGACACACTCCCCGGGGACCCCCTGTAAATACTGACACACTCCCCGGGGACCCCCTGTAAATACTGACACACTCCCCGGGGACCCCCTGTAAATACTGACACACTCCCCGGGGAGTCCCTGTAAATACTGACACACTCCCCGGGGAGTCCCTGTAAATACTGACACACTCCCCGGGGACCCCCAGTATATACTGACACACTCCCCGGGGACCCCTTGTAAATACTGACACACTCCCCGGGGAACCGCCTGTAAACACTGACACACTCCCCGGGGAACCGCCTGTAAACACTGACACACTCCCCGGGGACACCCCTGTAAATACTGACAGACTCCCCGGGGACCCCCTGTAAATACTGACACACTCCCCGGGGACCCCCCTGTAAATACTGACACACTCGCCGGGAATCCCCTGTAATACTGACACACTCCCCGGCGATCCCCTGTAAATACTGACAGACTCCCTGGTGACCCCCCTGTAAATAATGACAGGCTCACTGGGACCTCCTGTAAATACTGACACACTTCCTGGGGACCCCCCTGTAAATAATGACAGGCTCACTCGGACACCTGTAAATACTTACACACTCCCCCGGGGACCCCCTGTAAATACTGACACACTCCCCGGGGACCCCCTGTAAATACTGACACACTCCCGGGGGACCCCCTGTAAATACTGACACACTCCCCTGAGGACCCCCTGTAAATACTGACACACTCACCGGGGACCCCCTGTAAATACTGACACACTCCACGGGAACCCCTGTAAATACTGACACACTCCCCGGGGACCCCCTGTAAATACTGACACACTCCACGGGACCCCCTGTAAATACTGACAAACTCCCCGGCTACACCCTGTAAATATTGACACACTCCCCGGGGACACCCTGTAAATACTGACACACTCCCAGGGTAACTGCTGTAAATACTGACACACTCCCCGGGTATCCCCTGTAAATATTGACACACTCCCCGGGGACCCCCTGTAAATACTGACACACTCCCCCGGGGACCCCCTGTAAATACTGACACACTCCCCGGGGACCCACTGTAAATACTGACACACTCCCCCGGGGACTCCCTGTAAATACTGACACAGTCCGCGGCTACATCCTGTAAATACTGACACACTCCCCGGGGACCCCCTGTAAATACTGACACACTCCCCAGGGGACCCCCTGTAAATACTGACACACTCCCCGGGGACCCCCTGTAAATACTGACACAGTCCGCGGCTACATCCTGTAAATACTGACACACTCCCCGGGGCCCCCCTGTAAATACTGACACAATCCCCGGGACTCCCCTGTAAATACTGACACACTCCCCATGGACCCCCTGTAAATACTGACACACTCCGTGAGGACCACGCTGTAACTACTGACACACTCCCCAGGGTCCCCCTGAAAATACTGACACACTCCCTGAGGACTACCCGGTAAATACTGACACACTCCCTGGGGATCCCCTGTAAATACTGACACACTCCCCGGGGACCCCCTGTAAATACTGACACACTCCCCGGGGACCCCCTGTAAATACTGACACACTCCCCGGGGACACCCTCTAAATACTGACACACTCCCCGGGGACCCCCTGTAAATACTGACACACTCCCCGGGGACCCCCTGTAAATACTGACACACTCCCCGGGGACCCCCTGTAAATACTGACACACTCCCCGGGGACCCCCTGTAAATACTGACACACTCCCGGGGACCCCCTATAAATACTGACACACTCCCCGGAGACCCCACTGTAAATAATGACATGCTCACTGGGGACCCCCCTGTAAATACTGACACACTTCCTGGGGACCCCCCTCTAAATAATGACATGCTCATTGGGACGCCCTGTAAATACTGACACACTCCCCGGGGACCCCCTGTAAATACTGACACACTCCCCAGGGACCCCCTGTAAATACTGACACACTCCCCGGGGACCCCCTGTAAATACTGACGCACTCCCCAGGGTCCCCCTGTAAATACTGACACACTCCCCGGGGACCCCCTGTAAATACTGACACACTCCCCGGGGACCCCCTCTCAATACTGACACACTCCCCGGGTACCCCTCTGTTAATACTGAAACACTCCCCAAGGGCCCCCCTGTAAATACTGACACACTCCCCGGGGACCCCCTGTAAATACTGACACAATCCCCGGGGACCCCTGTAAATACTGACACACTCCCCGGGGACCCCCTGTAAATACTGACACACTCCCCAAGGGCCCCCCTGTAAATACTGACACACTCCCCGGGGACCCCCTGTAAATACTGACACAATCCCCGGGGAACCCCTGTAAATACAGACACACTCCCCGGGGATCCCTTGTAAATACTGACACACTCTCCAGACACCACCCTGTAAATACTAACACACTCCCCGGGGAATCCTCTAAACTTGACATACTCCCCGGGGACCCCCTGTAAATACTAACACACTCCCCGGGGATCCCCTGTAAATACTGACAGACTCCCTGGTGACCCCCCTGTAAATTATGACACGCTCACTGGGACCCCCTGTAAATACTGACACACATCCTGGGGACCCCCCTGTAAATACTGACACACTCCCCGGGGTGTCCCTGTAAATACCGACACACTTCCCGGGGTGTCCCTGTAAATAATGACACACTCCCCGGGCACCCCCTGTGAATACTGACACACTCCCCGGGGACCCCCTGTAAATAATGGCACACTCCCCGGGGAGTCCCTGTAAATACTGACACACTCCCCGGGGACCCCCTGTAAATACTGACACACTCCCCGGGGACCCCCAGTATATACTGACACACTCCCCGGGGACCCCTTGTAAATAATGAAACACTCCCCGGGGAACCGCCTGTAAACACTGACACACTCCCCAGGGACACCCCTGTGAATACTGACAGACTCCCCGGGTACCCCCTGTAAATACTGACACACTCCCCGGGGATCCCCTCTAAATACTGACACACTCCACTTGGACCCACTGTAAATACTGACACACTCCACTGGGACACCCTGTAAATACTGACACACTCCCCCGGGGACCCCCTGTAAATACTGACACACTCCCGGGGGACCCCCTGTAAATACTGACACACTCCCCCGATGACCCCCTGTAAATACTGACACACTCACCGGGGAGCCCCTGTAAATACTGACACACTCCACGGGAACCCCTGTAAATACTGACACACTCCCCGGGGACCCCATGTAAATACTGACACACTCCACGGGACCCCCTGTAAATACTGACAAACTCCCCGGCTACACCCTGTAAATATTGACACACTCCCCGGGGACACCCTGTAAATACTGACACACTCCCCGGGTAACTGCTGTAAATACTGACAAACTCCCCGGGTATCCCCTGTAAATATTGACACACTCCCCGGGGACCCCCTGTAAATACTGACACACTTCCCCGGGGACCCCCTGTAAATACTGACACACTCCCCGGGGACCCACTGTAAATACTGACACACTCCCCCGGGGACCCCCTGTAAATACTGGCACACTCCCCGGGGACCCACTGTAAATACTGACACACTTCCCCGGGGACCCCCTGTAAATACTGACACACTCCCCGGGGACCCACTGTAAATACTGACACTCTCCCCGGGGACCCCCGGTAAATACTGACACACTTCCCCGGGGACCCCCTGTAAATACTGACACACTCCCCGGGGACCCACTGTAAATACTGACACACTCCCCCGGGGACTCCCTGTAAATACTGACACAGTCCGCGGCTACATCCTGTAAATACTGACACACTCCCCGGGGACCCCCTGTAAATACTGACACACTCCCCAGGGGACCCCCTGTAAATACTGACACACTCCCCGGGGACCCCCTGTAAATACTGACACAGTCCGCGGCTACATCCTGTAAATACTGACACACTCCCCGGGGCCCCCCTGTAAATACTGACACAATCCCCGGGACTCCCCTGTAAATACTGACACACTCCCCATGGACCCCCTGTAAATACTGACACACTCCGTGAGGACCACCCTGTAACTACTGACACACTCCCCAGGGTCCCCCTGAAAATACTGACACACTCCCTGAGGACTACCCGGTAAATACTGACACACTCCCTGGGGATCCCCTGTAAATACTGACACACTCCCCGGGGACCCCCTGTAAATACTGACACACTCCCCGGGGACCCCCTGTAAATACTGACACACTCCCCGGGGACACCCTCTAAATACTGACACACTCCCCGGGGACCCCCTGTAAATACTGACACACTCCCCGGGGACCCCTGTAAATACTGACACACTCCCCGGGGACCCCCTGTAAATACTGACACACTCCCCGGGGACCCCCTGTAAATACTGACACACTCCCCGGGGACCCCCTGTAAATACTGAAACACTCCCCGGAGACCCCAATGTAAATAATGACATGCTCACTGGGGACCCCCCTGTAAATACTGACACACTTCCTGGGGACCCCCCTCTAAATAATGACATGCTCATTGGGACACCCTGTAAATACTGACACACTCCCCGGGGACCCCCTGTAAATACTGACACACTCCCCAGGGACCCCCTGTAAATACTGACACACTCCCCGGGGACCCCCTGTAAATACTGACGCACTCCCCAGGGTCCCCCTGTAAATACTGACACACTCCCCGGGGACCCCCTGTAAATACTGACACGCTCCCCGGGGAGCCCCTCTCAATACTGACACACTCCCCGGGTACCCCTATGTTAATACTGAAACACTCCCCAAGGGGCCCCCTGTAAATACTGACACACTCCCCGGGGACCCCCTTTAAATACTGACACAATCCCCGGGGACCCCTGTAAATACTGACACACTCCCCGGGGACCCCCTGTAAATACTGACACACTCCCCAAGGGCCCCCCTGTAAATACTGACACACTCCCCGGGGACCCCCTGTAAATACTGACACAATCACCGGGGAACCCCTGTAAATACTGACACACTCCCCGGGGATCCTTGTAAATACTGACACACTCCCCAGACACCACCCTGTAAATACTAACACACTCCCCGGGGAATCCTCTAAACTTGACATACTCCCCGGGGACCCCCTGTAAATACTAACACACTCCCCGGGGATCCCCTGTAAATACTGACAGACTCCCTGGTGACCCCCCTGTAAATTATGACACGCTCACTGGGACCCCCTGTAAATACTGACACACATCCTGGGGACCCCCCTGTAAATACTGACACACTCCCCGGGGTGTCCCTGTAAATACCGACACACTTCCCGGGGTGTCCCTGTAAATAATGACACACTCCCCGGGCACCCCCTGTAAATACTGACACACTCCCCGGGGACCCCCTGTAAATAATGACACACTCCCCGGGGAGTCCCTGTAAATATTGACACACTCCCCTGGGACCCCCTGTAAATACTGACACACTCCCCGGGGACCCCCAGTATATACTGACACACTCCCCGGGGACCCCTTGTAAATACTGAAACACTCCCCGGGGAACCGCCTGTAAACACTGACACACTCCCCAGGGACACCCCTGTGAATACTGACAGACTCCCCGGGTACCCCCTATAAATACTGACACACTCCCCGGGGACCTCCCTGTAAATACTGACACACTCCCCGGGAATCCCCTGTAATACTGACACACTCCCCGGCGATCCCCTGTAAATACTGACAGACTCCCTGGTGACTCCCCTGTAAATAATGACACGCTCACTGGGACCCCCTGTAAATACTGACACACTTCCTGGGGACCCCCCTGTAAATAATGACAGGCTCACTCGGACACCTGTAAATACTGACAAACTCCCCGAGAGAACCAGTAAATACTGACACACTCCCCGGAGACACCCTGTAAATACTGACACACTCCCCGGAGACACCCTGTAAATACTGACACACTCCCCGGGGATCCCCTCTAAATACTGACACACTCCACTGGGACCCCCTGTAAATACTGACACACTCCCCGGGGAACCCCCTGTAAATACTGACACACTCCCCGGGGACACCCTGTAAATACTGACACACTCCACGGGACCCCCTGTAAATACTGACAAACTCCCCGGCTACACCCTGTAAATATTGACACACTCCCCGGGGACACCCTGTAAATACTGACACACTCCCCGGGTATCTGTTGTAAATACTGACACACTCCCCGGGTATCCCCTGTAAATATTGACACACTCCCCGGGGACCCCCTGTAAATATTGACACACTCCCCCGGGGACCCCCTGTAAATACTGACACACTCCCCGGGGACCCCCTATAAATACTGACACACTCCCCCGGGGACTCCCTGTAAATACTGACACAGTCCGCGGCTACATCTTGTAAATACTGACACACTCCCCGGGGACCCTCTGTAAATACTGACACACTCCCCCGGGGACCCCCTGCAAATACTGACACACTCCCCGGGGACCCCATGTAAATACTGACACACTCCCCCGGGGACTCCCTGTAAATACTGACACAGTCCGCGGCTACATCCTGTAAATACTGAAACACTCCCTGAGGACAACCCTGTAACTACTGACACACTCCCCGGGGACCCCCTGTAAATACTGACACACTCCCCGGGGACCCCCTGTAAATACTGACACACTCCCCGGGGACCCCCTGTAAATACTGACACACTCCCCGGGGACCCCCTGTAAATACTGACACACTTCCTGGGGACCCCCCTGTAAATAATGACAGGCTCACTCGGACACCCTGTAAATACTGACACACTCCCCGGAGACCCCACTGTAAATAATGACATGCTCAGTGGGGACCCCCCCGTAAATACTGACACACTTCCTGGGGACCCCCCTCTAAATAATGACATGCTCATTGGGACACCCTGTAAATACTGACACAATCCCCGGGGACCCCATGTAAATACTGACACACTCCCCGGGGACCCCCTGTAAATACTGACACACTCCCCGGGGACCCCCTGTAAATACTGACACACTCCCCGGGGAGTCCCTGTAAATACTGACACACTCCCCGGGGACCCCCTGTAAATACTGACGCACTCCCCGGGGACCCCCAGTATATACTGACACACTCCCCGGGGACCCCTTGTAAATACTGACACACTCCCCGGGGAACCGCCTGTAAACACTGACAAACTCCCCGGGGACACCCCTGTAAATACTGACACACTCCCCGGGGACACCCTGTAAATACTGACACACTACCCGGGAACCCCCCTGTAAATACTGACACACTCCCCGGGAATCCCCTGTAATACTGACACACTCCCCGGCGATCCCCTGTAAATACTGACAGACTCCCTGGTGACCCCCCTGTAAATAATGACACGCTCACTGGGACCCCCTGTAAATACTGACACACTTCCTGGGGACCCCCCTGTAAATAATGACAGGCTCACTCGGACACCTGTAAGTACTGACACACTCCCCGGGGACCCCCTGTAAATAATGACACATTCCCCGGGGTCCCCCTGTAAATACTGACACACTCCCCAAGAGAACCGGTAAATACTGACACACTCCCCAGAGACACCCTGTAAATACTGACACACTCCCTGGGGATCCCCTATAAATACTGACACACTCCACTGGGACCCCCTGTAAATACTGACACACTCCACTGGGACCCCCTGTAAATACTGACACACTCCCCCGGGGACCCCCTGTAAATACTGACACACTCCCCGGGGACCCCCTGTAAATACTGACACACTCCCGGGGGACCCCCTGTAAATACTGACACACTCCCCCGGGGACCCCCTGTAAATACTGACACACTCCCCGGGGACCCCCTGTAAATACTGACACACTCCACGGGAACCCCTGTAAATACTGACACACTCCCCGGGGACCCCCTGTAAATACTGACACACTCCACGGGACTCCCTGTAAATACTGACAAACTCCCCGGCTACACCCTGTAAATATTGACACACTCCCCGGGGACACCCTGTAAATACTGACACACTCCCCGGGTAACTGCTGTAAATACTGACACAATCCCCGGGTATCCCCTGTAAATATTGACAAACTCCCTGGGGACCCCCTGTAAATACTGACACACTCCCCATGGACCCCCTGTAAATACTGACACACTCCCTGAGGACCACCCTGTAACTACTGACACACTCCCTAGGGACCCCTGTAAATACTGACACACTCCCTGAGGACCACCCGGTAAATACTGACACACTCCCCGAGAGACCCTGTAAATACTGACACACTGCCCGGAGACCCCCTGTAAATACTGACACACTCCCCGGGGACCCCCTGTAAATACTGACAGACTCCCCGGGGACAACCTGTAAATACTGACACACTCCCCGGGGACCCCCCTGTAAATACTGACACGCTCCCCGGGGAATTCCCTGTAAATAATGACACAATCCCCGGAGACCCCACTGTAAATAATGACGTGCTCACTGGGGACCCCCCTGTAAATACTGACACACTTCCTGGGGACCCCCCTGTAAATAATGACACGCTCACTAGTACCCCCTGTAAATAATGACACACTTCCTGGAGACCCCCCTGTAAATAATGACAGGCTCACTCGGACACCTGTAAATACTGACACACTCCCCGGGGACCCCCTGCAAATAATGACACACTCCCCGGGGTCCCCCTGTAAATACTGACACACTCCCCAAGAGAACCGGTAAATACTGACACACTCGCCGGAGACACCCTGTAAATACTGACACACTCCCTGGGGATCCCCTCTAAATACTGACACACTCCACTGGGACCCCCTGTAAATACTGACACACTCCACTGGGACCCCCTGTAAATACTGACACACTCCCCCGGGGACCCCCTGTAAATACTGACACACTCCCGGGGACCCCCTGTAAATACTGACACACTCCCGGGGGACACCCTGTAAATACTGACACACTCCCCCGGGGACCCCCTGTAAATACTAACACACTCCCCGGGGACCCCCTGTAAATACTGACACACTCCACGGGAACCCCTTTAAATACTGACACACTCCCCGGGGACCCCCTGTAAATACTGACACACTCCACGGGACCCCCTGTAAATACTGACAAACTCCCCGGCTACACCCTGTAAATATTGACACACTCCCCGGGGACACCCTGTAAATACTGACACACTCCCCGGGTAACTGCTGTAAATACTGACACACTCCCCGGGTATCCACTGTAAATATTGACACACTCCACGGGAACCCCTGTAAATACTGACACACTCCCCGGGGACCCCCTGTAAATACTGACACACTCCACGGGACCCCCTGTAAATACTGACAAACTCCCCGGCTACACCCTGTAAATATTGACACACTCCCCGGGGACACCCTGTAAATACTGACACACTCCCCGGGTAACTGCTGTAAATACTGACACACTCCCCGGGTATCCACTGTAAATATTGACACACTCCATGGGGACCCCCTGTAAATACTGACACACTCCCCCGGGGGCCCCCTGTAAATACTGACACACTCCCCGGGGACCCCCTGTAAATACTGACACACTCCCCGGGGACCCCTTGTAAATACTGACACACTCCCCGGGGACTCCCTGTAAATACTGACACAGTCCGCGGCTACATCCTGTAAATACTGACACAGTCCCCGGGGACCCCCTGTAAATACTGACACACTCCCCCGGGGACCCCCTGTAAATACTGACACACTCCCCGGGGACCCCCTGTAAATACTGACACACTCCCTGAGGACCACCCTGTAACTACAGACACACTCCCCAGGGATCCCTGTAAATACTGACACACTCCCTGAGGACCACCCGGTAAATACTGACACACTCCCCGAGAGACCCTGTAAATACTGACACACTCCCCGGAGACCCCCTGTAAATACTGACACACTCCCCGGGGACCCCCTGTAAATACTGACACACTCCCCGGGGACCACCTGTAAATACTGACACAATCCCCGGAGACCCCACTGTAAATAATGACGTGCTCACTGGGGACCCCCCTGTAAATACTGACACACTTCCTGGGGACCCCCCTGTAAATAATGACAGGCTCACTCGGACACCCTGTAAATACTGACACACTCCCCGGATACCCCACTGTAAATAATGACATGCTCACTGGGGACCCCCCTGTAAATACTGACACACTTCCTGGGGACCCCCCTCTAAATAATGACATGCTCATTGGGACACCATGTAAATACTGACACACTCCCCGGGGACCCCCTGTAAATACTGACACACTCCCCGGGGACCCCCTGTAAATACTGACACACTCCCCGGGGACCCGCTGTAAATACTGACACACTCCCCGGGGACCCCCTGTAAATAATGACACACTCCCCGGGGATCCCTTGTAAATACTGAAACACTCCCCAGACACCACCCTGTAAATACTAACACACTCCCCGGGGAATCCTCTAAAAACTGACATACTCCCCGGGGACCCCGTGTAAATACTAACACACTCCCCGGGGATCCCCTGTAAATACTGACAGACTTTCTGGTGACCCCCCTGTAAATTATGACACGCTCACTGGTACCCCCTGTAAATACTGACACACTTCCTGGGGACCCCCCTGTAAATACTGACACACTCCCCGGGGACCCCCAGTAAATACTGACACACTCCCCGGGGACCCCTTGTAAATACTGACACACTCCCCGGGGAACCGCCTGTAAACACTGACACACTCCCCGGGGACACCCCTGTAAATACTGACAGAAGCCCCGGGGACCCCCTGTAAATACTGACACACTCCCCGGGGACCTCCCTGTATATAAAGACACACTCCCCGAGAGAACCAGTAAATACTGACACACTCCCCGGAGTCACCCTGTAAATACTGACACACTCCCCGGAGACACACTGTAAATACTGACACACTCCCCGGGGATCCCGTCTAAATACTGACACACTCCACTGGGACCCCCTGTAAATACTGACACACTCCCTGGGGATCCACTCTAAATACTGACACACTCCACTGGGACCCCCTGTAAATACTGACACACTCCCCGGGGACCCCCTGTAAATACTGACACACTCCCCGGGGACCCCCTGTAAATACTGACACACTCCACGGGACCCCCTGTAAAAACTGACAAACTCCCCGGCTACACCCTGTAAATATTGACACACTCCCCGGGGACAACCTGTAAATACTGACACACTCCCCGGGTATCTGCTGTAAATACTGACACACTCCCCGGGTATCCCCTGTAAATATTGACACACTCCCCGGGGACCCCCTGTAAATACTGACGCACTCCCCTAGGGACACCCTGTAAATACTGACACACTCCCCGGGGACCCCCTGTAAATACTGACAAACTCCCCCGGGGACCCCCTGTAAATACTGACACACTCCCCGGGGACCCCCTGTAAATACTGACACACTCACCCGGGGACTCCCTGTAAATACTGACACAGTCCGCGGCTACATCCTGTAAATACTGACACACTCCCCGGGGCCCCCCTGTAAATACTGACACACTGCCCGGGGCTCCCCTGTAAATACTGACACACTCCCCATGGACCCCCTGTAAATACTGACACACTCCCTGAGGACCACCCTGTAACTACTGACACACTCCCCAGGGTCCCCCTTGAAATACTGACACACTCCCTGAGGACCACCCGGTAAATACTGACACACTCCCTGGGGATCCCCTGTAAATACTGACACACTCCCCGGAGACCCCCTGTAAATACTGACACACTCCCCGGGGACCCCCTGTAAATACTGACACACTCCCTGGGGACCCCCTGTAAATGCTGACACACTCCCCGGGGATTCCCTGTAAATACTGACACAATCCCCGGAGACCCCACTGTAAATAATGACGTGCTCACTGGGGACCCACCTGTAAATACTGACACACTTCCTGGGGACCCCCCTCTAAATAATGACAGGCTCACTCGGACACCCTTTAAATACTGACACACTCCCCGGAGACCCCTCTGTAAATAATGACATGCTCACTGGGGACCCCCCTGTAAATACTGACACACTTCCTGGAGACCCCCCTCTAAATAATGACATGCTCATTGGGACACCCTGTAAATACTGACACACTCCCCGGGGACCCCCTGTAAATACTGACACACTCCCCAGGGACCCCCTGTAAATACTGACACACTCCCCGGAGATCCCCTGTAAATACTGACACACTCCCCGCGGACCCACTGTAAATACTGACACACTCCCCGGGGACCCCCTGTCAATACTGACACACTCCCCGGGTACCCCTCTGTTAATACTGAAACACTCCCCAAGGGCCCCCCTGTAAATACTGACACACTCCCCGGGGATCCCCTGTAAATACTGACACAATCCCCGAGGATCCCCTGTAAATACTGACACACTCCCCTGGGACCCCCTCTAACTACTGACACAATCCCCGGGGACACCCTGTAAATACTGACACACTCCCCGGGAATCCCTTGTAAATACTGACACACTCCCCAGACACCATCCTGTAAATACTAACACACTCCCCGGGGAATCCTCCAAAAACTGACATAGTCCCCGGGGACCCCCTGTAAATACAAACACACTCACGGGGATCCCCTGTAAATACTGACAGACTCCCTGGTGACCCCCCTGTAAATTATGACACGCTCACTGGGACCCTCTGTAAATACTGACACACTTCCTGGGGACCCCCCTGTAAATACTGACACACTCCCCGGGGACCCCCTGTAAATACTGACACACTCTCCGGGGAGTCCCTGTAAATACTGACACACTCCCCGGGGACCCCCTGTAAATACTGACACACTCCCCGGGGACCCCCAGTATATACTGACACACTCCCCGGGGACCCCTTGTAAATACTGACACACTCCCCGGGGAACCGCCTGTAAACACTGACACACTCCCCGGGGACACCCCTGTAAATACTGACAAACTCCCCGGGGACCCCCTGTAAATACTGACACACTCCCCGGGGACCCCCCTGTAAATACTGACACACTCCCCGGGAATCACCTGTAATACTGACACACTCCCCGTCGATCCCCTGTAAATACTGACAGACTCCCTGGTGACCCCCCTGTAAATAATGACACGCTCACTGGGACCCCCTGTAAATACTGACACACTTCCTGGGGACCCCCCTGTAAATACTGACACACTCCCCGGGGACCCCCTGTAAATACTGACACCCTCCCCGGGGACCCCCTGTAAATACTGACACACTCCCCGGGGAGTCCCTGTAAATACTGACACACTCCCCGGGGACCCCATGTAAATACTGACACACTCCCCGGGGACCCCCAGTATATACTGACACACTCCCCGGGGACCCCTTGTAAATACTGACACACTCCCCGGGGAACCGCCTGTAAACACTGACACACTCCCCGGGAACACCCCTGTAAATAATGACACACTCCCCGGGGACCCCCTGTAAATACTGACACACTCCCCGGGGACCCCCCTGTAAATACTGACACACTCCCCGGGAATCCCCTGTAATACTGACACACTGCCCGGCGATCCCCTGTAAATACTGACAGACTCCCTGGTGACCCCCCTGTAAATAATGACAAACTTCCTGGGGACCCCCCTGTAAATAATGACAGGCTCATTCGGACACGTGTAAATACTGACACACTACCTGGTGATCCCCCTGTAAATAATGACAGGCTCACTCGGACACCTGTAAATACTGACACACTCCCCGGGGACCCCCTGTAAATAATGACACACTCCCCGGGGACCCCCTGTAAATGCTGACACACTCCCCGAGAGAACCGGTAAATACTGACACACTCCCCGGAGACACCCTGTAAATACTGACACACTCCACGGGGATCCCCTCTAAATACTGACACACTCCACTGGGACACCCTGTAAATACTGACACACTCCACTGGGACCCCCTGTAAATACTGACACACTCCACTGGGACCCCCTGTAAATACTGACACACTCCACGGGAACCCCTGTAAATACTGACACACTCCCCGGGGACCCCCTGTAAATACTGACACACTCCCCGGGGACAACCTGTAAATACTGACACACTCCCCGGGGACCCCCTGTAAATACTGACACAGTCCCGGGGAAAACCTGTAAATACTGACACACTCCACGGGACCCCCTGTAAATACTGACACACTCCCTGGAGACCCCCTGTAAATACTGACACACTCCACGGGACCCCTGTAAATACTGACAAACTCCCCGGCTACACCCTGTAAATATTGACACACTCCCCGGGGACACCCTGTAAATACTGACACACTCCCCGGGTAACTGCTGTAAATACTGACACACTCCCCGGGTATCCCCTGTAAATATTGACACACTCCCTCGGGGACCCCCTGTAAATACTGACACACTCCCCCGGGGACCCCCTGTAAATACTGACACACTCCCCGGGGACCCCCTGTAAATACTGACACACTCCCCGGGGACCCCCTGTAAATACTGACACATTCCCCCGGGGACCCCCTGTAAATACTGACACACTCCCCGGGGACCCCCTGTAAATACTGACACACTCCCCCGGGGACTCCCTGTAAATACTGACACAGTCCGCGGCTACATCCTGTAAATAGTGACACACTCCCCGGGGCCCCCCTATAAATACTGACACACTCCCCGGGGCTCCTCTGTAAATACTGACACACTCCCCATGTACCCCCTGTAAATACTGACACACTCCCTGAGGACCACCCTGTAACTACTGACACACTCCCCAGGGAACCCTGTAAATACTGACACACTCCCTGAGGACCACCGGGTAAATACTGACACACTCCCCGAGAGACCCTGTAAATACTGACACACTCCCCGGAGACCCCCTGTAAATACTGACACACTCCCCGGAGACCCCACTGTAAATAATGACATGCTCACTGGGGACCCCCCTGTAAATACTGACACACTTCCTGGGGACCCCCCTCTAAATAATGACATGCTCATTGGGACACCCTGTAAATACTGACACACTCCCCGGGGACCCCCTGTAAATACTGACACACTCCCCGGGGACGCCCTGTAAATACTGACACACTCCCCGGGGACCCCCTGTAAATACTGACACAATCCCCGGGGACCCCCTGTAAATACTGACACACTCCCCGGGGATCCCTTGTAAATACTGAAACACTCCCCAGACACCACCCTGTAAATACTAACACACTCCCCGGGGAATCCTCTAAAAACTGACATACTCCCCGGGGACCCCGTGTAAATACTAACACACTCCCCGGGGATCCCCTGTAAATACTGACAGACTCCCTGGTGACCCCCCTGTAAATTATGACACGCTCACTGGTACCCCCTGTAAATACTGACACACTTCCTGGGGACCCCCCTGTAAATACTGACACACTCCCCGAGGACCCCCAGTAAATACTGACACACTCCCCGGGGACCCCTTGTAAATACTGACACACTCCCCGGGGAACCGCCTGTAAACACTGACACACTCCCCGGGGACACCCCTGTAAATACTGACAGAAGCCCCGGGGACCCCCTGTAAATACTGACACACTCCCCGGGGACCTCCCTGTATATACTGACACACTCCCCGGGAATCCCCTGTAATACTGACAAACTCCCCGGCGATCCCCTGTAAATACTGACAGACTCCCTGGTGACCCCCCTGTAAATAATGACACGCTCACTGGGACCCCCTGTAAATACTGACACACTTCCTGGGGACCCCCCTGTAAATAATGACAGGCTCACTCGGACACCTGTAAATACTGACACACTCCCCGAGAGAACCAGTAAATACTGACACACTCCCCGGAGACACCCTGTAAATACTGACACACTCCCCGGAGACACACTGTAAATACTGACACACTCCCCGGGGATCCCGTCTAAATACTGACACACTCCACTGGGACCCCCTGTAAATACTGACACACTCCCCGGGGATCCCCTCTAAATACTGACACACTCCACTGGGACCCCCTGTAAATACTGACACACTCCCCGGGGACCCCCTGTAAATACTGACACACTCCCCGGGGACCCCCTGTAAATACTGACACACTCCACGGGACCCCCTGTAAAAACTGACAAACTCCCCGGCTACACCCTGTAAATATTGACACACTCCCCGGGGACAACCTGTAAATACTGACACACTCCCCGGGTATCTGCTGTAAATACTGACACACTCCCCGGGTATCCCCTGTAAATATTGACACACTCCCCGGGGACCCCCTGTAAATACTGACACACTCCCCCTGGGACACCCTGTAAATACTGACACACTCCCCGGGGACCCCCTGTAAATACTGACACACTCCCCCGGGGACCCCCTGTAAATACTGACACACTCCCCGGGGACCCCCTGTAAATACTGACACACTCACCCGGGGACTCCCTGTAAATACTGACACAGTCCGCGGCTACATCCTGTAAATACTGACACACTCCCCGGGGCCCCCCTGTAAATACTGACACACTCCCCGGGGCTCCCCTGTAAATACTGACACACTCCCCATGGACCCCCTGTAAATACTGACACACTCCCTGAGGACCACCCTGTAACTACTGACACACTCCCCAGGGTCCCCCTTGAAATACTGACACACTCCCTGAGGACCACCCGGTAAATACTGACACACTCCCTGGGGATCCCCTGTAAATACTGACACACTCCCCGGAGACCCCCTGTAAATACTGACACACTCCCCGGGGACCCCCTGTAAATGCTGACACACTCCCCGGGGATTCCCTGTAAATACTGACACAATCCCCGGAGACCCCACTGTAAATAATGACATGCTCACTGGGGACCCACCTGTAAATACTGACACACTTCCTGGGGACCCCCCTGTAAATAATGACAGGCTCACTCGGACACCCTGTAAATACTGACACACTCCCCGGAGACCCCTCTGTAAATAATGACATGCTCACTGGGGACCCCCCTGTAAATACTGACACACTTCCTGGGGACCCCCCTCTAAATAATGACATGCTCATTGGGACACCCTGTAAATACTGACACACTCCCCGGGGACCCCCTGTAAATACTGACACACTCCCCAGGGACCCCCTGTAAATACTGACACACTCCCCGGAGATCCCCTGTAAATACTGACACACTCCCCAGGGACCCACTGTAAATACTGACACACTCCCCGGGGACCCCCTGTCAATACTGACACACTCCCCGGGTACCCCTCTGTTAATACTGAAACACTCCCCAAGGGCCCCCCTGTAAATACTGACACACTCCCCGGGGATCCCCTGTAAATACTGACACAATCCCCGGGGATCCCCTGTAAATACTGACACACTCCCCTGGGACTCCCTCTAAATACTGACACAATCCCCGGGGACACCCTGTAAATACTGACACACTCCCCGGGGATCCCTTGTAAATACTGACACACTCCCCAGACACCACCCGGTAAATACTAACACACTCCCCGGGGAATCCTCCAAAAACTGACATAGTCCCCGGTGACCCCCTGTAAATACTAACACACTCCCCGGGGATCCCCTGTAAATATTAACAGACTCCCTGGTGACCCCCCCTGTAAATTATGACACGCTCACTGGGACCCTCTGTATATACTGACACACTTCCTGGGGACCCCCCTGTAAATACTGACACACTCCCCGGGGACACCCTGTAAATACTGACACACTCCCCGGGGAGTCCCTGTAAATACTGACACACTCCCCGGGGACCCCCTGTAAATACTGACACACTCCCCGGGGACCCCCAATATATACTGACACACTCCCCGGGGCCCCCTTGTAAATACTGACACACTCCCCGGGGAACCGCCTGTAAACACTGACACACTCCCCGGGGACACCCCTGTAAATACTGACAAACTCCCAGGGGACCCCCTGTAAAAACTGACACACTCCCCGGGGACCACCCTGTAAATACTGACACACTCCCCGGGAATCACCTGTAATACTGACACACTCCCCGGCGATCCCCTGTAAATACTGACAGACTCCCTGGTGACCCCCCTGTAAATAATGACACGCTCACTGGGACCCCCTGTAAATACTGACACACTTCCTGGGGACCCCCCTGTAAATACTGACACACTCCCCGGGGACCCCCTGTAAATACTGACACCCTCCCCGGGGACCCCCCTGTAAATACTGACACACTCCCCGGGGAGTCCCTGTAAATACTGACACACTCCCCGGGGACCCCATGTAAATACTGACACACTCCCCCGGGGACCCCCAGTATATACTGACACACTCCCCGGGGACCCCTTGTAAATACTGACACACTCTCCGGGGAACCGCCTGTAAACACTGACACACTCCCCGGGAACACCCCTGTAAATAATGACACACTCCCCGGGGACCCCCTGTAAATACTGACACACTCCCCGGGGACCCCCTGTAAATACTGACACACTCCACGGGACCCCCTGTAAAAACTGACAAACTCCCCGGCTACACCCTGTAAATATTGACACACTCCCCGGGGACAACCTGTAAATACTGACACACTCCCCGGGTATCTGCTGTAAATACTGACACACTCCCCGGGTATCCCCTGTAAATATTGACACACTCCCCGGGGACCCCCTGTAAATACTGACACACTCCCCCGGGGACACCCTGTAAATACTGACACACTCCCCGGGGACCCCCTGTAAATACTGACACACTCCCCCGGGGACCCCCTGTAAATACTGACACACTCCCCGGGGACCCCCTGTAAATAATGACACACTCACCCGGGGACTCCCTGTAAATACTGACACAGTCCGCGGCTACATCCTGTAAATACTGACACACTCCCCGGGGCCCCCCTGTAAATACTGACACACTCCCCCGGGCTCCCCTGTAAATACTGACACACTCCCCTTGGACCCCCTGTAAATACTGACACACTCCCTGAGGACCACCCTGTAACTAGTGACACACTCCCCAGGGTCCCCCTTGAAATACTGACACACTCCCTGAGGACCACCCGGTAAATACTGACAGACTCCCTGGGGATCCCCTGTAAATACTGACACACTCCCCGGAGACACCCTGTAAATACTGACACACTCCCCGGGGACCCCCTGTAAATACTGACACACTCCCCGGGGACCCCCTGTAAATGCTGACACACTCCCCGGGGATTCCCTGTAAATACTGACACAATCCCCGGAGACCCCACTGTAAATAATGACGTGCTCACTGGGGACCCACCTGTAAATACTGACACAGTTCCTGGGGACCCCCCGGTAAATAATGACAGGCTCACTCGGACACCCTGTAAACACTGACACACTCCCCGGAGACCCCTCTGTAAATAATGACATGCTCACTGGGGACCCCCCTGTAAATACTGACACACTTCCTGGGGACCCCCCTCTAAATAATGACATGCTCATTGGGACACCCTGTAAATACTGACACACTCCCCGGGGACCCCCTGTAAATACTGACACACTCCCCAGGGATCCCCTGTAAATACTGACACACTCCCCGGAGATCCCCTGTAAATACTGACACACTCCCCGGGGACCCACTGTAAATACTGACACACTCCCCGGGGACCCCCTGTCAATACTGACACACTCCCCGGGTACCCCTCTGTTAATACTGAAACACTCCCCAAGGGCCCCCCTGTAAATACTGACACACTCCCCGGGGATCCCCTGTAAATACTGACACAATCCCCGGGGATCTCCCTGTAAATACTGACACACTCCCCTGGGACCCCCCTCTAAATACTGACACAATCCCCGGGGACACCCTGTAAATACTGACACACTCCCCGGGGATCCCTTGTAAATACTGACACACTCCCCAGAAACCGCCCTGTAAATACTAACACACTCCCCGGGGAATCCTCCAAAAACTGACATAGTCCCCGGGGACCCCCTGTAAATACTAACACACTCCCCGGGGATCCCCTGTAAATACTGACAGACTCCCTGGTGACCCCCCTGTAAATTATGACACGCTCACTGGGACCCTCTGTAAATACTGAAACACTTCCTGGGGACCCCCCTGTAAATACTGACACACTCCACGGGGACCCCCTGTAAATACTGACACACTCCCCGGGGAGTCCCTGTAAATACTGACACACTCCCCGGGGACCCCCTGTAAATACTGACACACTCCCCGGGGCCCCCCCGTATATACTGACACACTCCCCGGGGACCCCTTGTAAATACTGACACACTCCCCGGGGAACCGCCTGTAAACACTGACACACTAACCGGGAACACCCCTCTAAATACTGACAAGCTCCCCGGGGACCCCCTGTAAATACTGACACACTCCCCGGGGACCCCCCTGTAAATACTGACACACTCCCCCCCCGGGAATCCCCTGTAATACTGACACACTCCCCGGCGATCCCCTGTAAATACTGACAGACTCCCTGGTGACCCCCCTGTAAATAATGACACACTTCCCGGGTACCCCTTGTAAATACTGACACACTTCCTGGGGACCCCCCCTGTAAATACTGACACACTCCCCGGGGACCCCCTGTAAATACTGACACCCTCCCCGGGGACCCCCTGTAAATACTGACACACTCCCCGGGGAGTCCCTGTAAATACTGACACACTTCCCGGGGACCCCCCAGTATATACTGACACACTCCCCGGGGACCCCTTGTAAATACTGACACACTCCCCGGGGAACCGCCTGTAAACACTGACACATTCCCCGGGAACACCCCTGTAAATAATGACACACTCCCCGGGGACCCCCTGTAAATACTGACACCCTCCCCGGGGAGCCCCTGTAAATACTGACACACTCCCCGGGGAGTCCCTGTAAATACTGACACACTCCCCGGGGACCCCATGTAAATACTGACACACTCCCCGGGGACCCCCAGTATATACTGACACACTCCCCGGGGACCCCTTGTAAATACTGACACACTCCCCGGGGAACCGCCTGTAAACACTGACACACTCCCCGGGAACACCCCTGTAAATAATGACACACTCCCCGGGGACCCCCTGTAAATACTGACACACTCCCCGGTGACCCCCCTGTAAATACTGACACACTCCCCGGGAATCCCCTGTAATACTGACACACACCCCGGCGATCCCCTGTAAATACTGACAGACTCCCTGGTGACCCCCCTGTAAATAATGACAAACTTCCTGGGGACCCCCCTGTAAATAATGACAGGCTCATTCGGACACGTGTAAATACTGACACACTCCCTGGTGATCCCCCTGTAAATAATGACAGGCTCACTCGGACACCTGTAAATACTGACACACTCCGCGGGGACCCCCTGTAAATAATGACACACTCCCCGGGGACCCCCTGTAAATACTGACACACTCCCCGAGAGAACCGGTAAATACTGACACACTCCCCGGAGACACCCTGTAAATACTGACACACTCCCCGGGGATCCCCTCTAAATACTGACACACTCCACTGGGACACCCTGTAAATACTGACACACTCCACTGGGACCCCCTGTAAATACTGACACACTCCACTGGGACCCCCTGCAAATACTGACACACTCCACGGGAACCCCTGTAAATACTGACACACTCCCCGGGGACAACCTGTAAATACTGACACACTCCCCGGGGACCCCCTGTAAATACTGACACACTCCCGGGGAAAACCTGTAAATACTGACACACTCCACGGGACCCCCTGTAAATACTGACAAACTGCCCGGCTACACCCTGTAAATACTGACACACTCCCTGGGGACACCCTGTAAATATTGACACACTCCCCGGGGACCCCCTGTAAATACTGACACACTCCCCGGGGACCCCCTCTAAATACTGACACACGCCCCGGGTATCCGCTGTAAATACTGACACACTCCCCGGGTATCCCCTGTAAATATTGACACACTCCCCCGGGGACCCCCTGTAAATACTGACACACTCCCCGGGGATCCCCTCTAAATACTGACACACTCCACTGGGACCCCCTGTAAATACTGACACACTCCACGGGAACCCCTGTAAATACTGACACACTCCCCGGGGCCCCCCTGTAAATACTGACACACTCCAAGGGACCCCCTGTAAATACTGACAAACTCCACGGCTACACCCTGTAAATATTGACACACTCCCCGGGGACACCCTGTAAATACTGACACACTCCCCGGGTATCTGCTGTAAATACTGACAGCCTCCCCGGGTATCCCCTGAAAATATTGACACACTCCCCGGGGACCCCTGTAAATACTGACACATTTCCCCGGGGACCCCCTGTAAATACTGACACACTCCCCGGGGACCCCCTGTAAATACTGACACACTCCCCCGGGGACTCCCTGTAAATACTGACACAGTCCGCGGCTGCACCCTGTAAATACTGACACACTCCCCGGGGACCCCCTGTAAATACTGACACACTCCCCCGGGGACCCCCTGTAAATACTGACACACTCCCCGGGGACCCCCTGTAAATACTGACACACTCCCCCGGGGACTCCCTGTAAATACTGACACAGTCCGCGGCTACATCCTGTAAATACTGACACACTCCCCGGGGACCCCTGCAAATACTGACACACTCCCCGGGGCTCCCCTGTAATTACTGACACACTCCCCATGGACCCCCTGTAAATACTGACACCCTCCCTGAGGAACACCCTGTAAATACTGACACACTCCCCAGGGTCCCCCTGTAAATACTGACACAATCCCTGAGGACCACCCGGTAAATACTGACACACTCCCCAGGGTCCCCCTGTAAATACTGACACAATCCCTGAGGACTACCCGGTAAATACTGACACACTCCCCGGGGACCCCCTGTAAATACTGACACACTCCCCGGGGACCCCCTGTAAATACTGACACACTCCCCGGAGACCCCCTGTAAATACTGACACACTCCCCGGGGAACTCCCTGTAAATACTGACACACTCCCCAGAGACCCCACTGTAAATAATGACGTGCTCACTGGGGACCCCCCTGTAAATACTGACACACTTCCTGGGGACCCCCCTGTAAATAATGACAGGCTCACTCGGACACCCTGTAAATACTGACACACTTCCTGGGGACCCCGCTGTAAATAATGACATGCTCACTGGGGACCCCCCTGTAAATACTGACACACTTCCTGGGGACCCCCCTCTAAATAATGACATGCTCATTGGGACAACCCTGTAAATACTGACACACTCCCCGGGTATCCCCCTATAAATACTGACACACTCCCCGGGGACCCCCTGTAAATACTGACACACTCCCCGGGGACCCCCTGTAAATACTGACACACTCCCCGGGGAGTCCCTGTAAATACTGACACACTCCCCGGGGACCCCCTGTAAATACTGACACACTCCCCGGGGACCCCCAGTATATACTGACACACTCCCCGGGGACCCCTTGTAAATACTGACACACTCCCCGGGGAACCGCCTGTAAACACTGACACACTCCCCGGGGACACCCCTGTAAATACTGACAGACTCCCCGGGGACCCCCTGTCAATACTGACACACTCCCCGGGGACCCCCCTGTAAATACTGACACACTCCCCGGGAATCCCCTGTAATACTGACACACTAACCGGCGAACCCCTGTAAATACTGACAGACTCCCTGGTGACCCCCCCTGTAAATAATGACACGCTCACTGGGACCCCCTGTAAATACTGACACACTTCCTGGGGACCCCCCTGTAAATAATGACAAACTTCCTGGGGACCCCCCTGTAAATAATGACAGGCTCATTTGGACACGTGTAAATACTGACACACTCCCTGGTGATCCCCCTGTAAATAATGACAGGCTCACTCGGACACCTGTAAATACTGACACACTCCGCGGGGACCCCCTGTAAATAATGACACACTCCCCGGGGACCCCCTGTAAATACTGACACACTCCCCGAGAGAACCGGTAAATACTGACACACTCCCCGGAGACACCCTGTAAATACTGACACACTCCCCGGGGATCCCCTCTAAATACTGACACACTCCACTGGGACACCCTGTAAATACTGACACACTCCACTGGGACCCCCTGTAAATACTGACACACTCCACTGGGACCCCCTGCAAATACTGACACACTCCACGGGAACCCCTGTAAATACTGACACACTCCCCGGGGACAACCTGTAAATACTGACACACTCCCCGGGGACCCCCTGTAAATACTGACACACTCCCGGGGAAAACCTGTAAATACTGACACACTCCACGGGACCCCCTGTAAATACTGACAAACTCCCCGGCTACACCCTGTAAATACTGACACACTCCCTGGGGACACCCTGTAAATATTGACACACTCCCCGGGGACCCTCTGTAAATACTGACACACTCCCCGGGGACCCCCTCTAAATACTGACACACGCCCCGGGTATCCGCTGTAAATACTGACACACTCCCCGGGTATCCCCTGTAAATATTGACACACTCCCCCGGGGACCCCCTGTAAATACTGACACACTCCCCGGGGATCCCCTCTAAATACTGACACACTCCACTGGGACCCCCTGTAAATACTGACACACTCCACGGGAACCCCTGTAAATACTGACACACTCCCCGGGGCCCCCCTGTAAATACTGACACACTCCACGGGACCCCCTGTAAAAACTGACAAACTCCCCGGCTACACCC